>JAVHYY010000916.1:0-200000 GCA_035221665.1 Okamejei kenojei | reverse complement strand
CTTACTCCGGCTATTGGGTTCTGTGTTTTTCATGCCGCTGCTTTGAAGTATGCCGTTCAAGCGCCAGACGGGGCTTCTTCACGTAATCCCTCATCGTTACTCCTCATAAAATAACGATCAAACTTCGAACTGGTAAGTTCTCATTTAATCTTACTATTGTAACACGGCCCTTTAAGTTTGACTCAAACCAGGACAATTTGACTGTTTTGAAAAATTGAACTTAGTTAGTTTTGAAATTAAGATGTCATGATTTACTTAATCAAACGCCTTTTTTAAATCTAAAAATACTGCACCAACCACATTTCCTTTATCAAGTGAATGTTTGATATTTTCGGTTAAAAAACAAGTGGCAGATTCTGTAAAATAGTTGCGTCTGAATCCAAATTGCAGGGGATGCAAATAATGGTTTGTCTCAAGGTGGTGCATCAGTTGTTCTGAGACAATCTTCTCCAGGACTTTAGAGAAAACTGGAAGAAGACTAATGGGTCTATAGTTAGAGGTCATTTCAGCATCTCCAGATTTAAAAAATGGTATTACTTGAGCAGTTTTCCACCCATCTGGGAATTGCCCAGATTTAATGAAGATATTAATAAGATGGGTGAGAGGCTGGATTAGAATGCTATTATATTTCTTCAGAAAAGCCGTGTCTATATTATAAATATTTTTTGAGTAGGTGGTGTTTAGGTCATGTATAGCTTTTAGGACAGCTGTCTGGCCAACCTCCCTGAGCTGAAATGAGCTATCTTGATAGTCAGGCATGTCTATTGCTGTTAGGGCAATATCATTCCTGCAGGAGAAACCTGAGACAAGGTTTTCAACAGATTCTATGAAGAAATTATTGAACTCGTTTGAGACGTGTACTATCAGTGATTATGTTTTCTCGAATTTTAAGTTTATATTGGCTGTCGGTGGTGTTAACCTTTGGATTTAATAGGCTATTTAATTGCTTCCAGATAATTTTGCCATTTCCTTTTGCCTCTGATAGAGCGTGGATGTCATAATTTGATTTGGACGTTCTGAGTTGTTTAACCACTTGATTACGCAAGCCTTTAAATAGTTTCAGATCAATGTCACTACGAGTTTTGATAAAAGTTTTCAGGGTATAGTCCCTCCTTTTCATTAATTTTCAAATATCATCATTCATCCATGGTAGCTGGAATTTACTCTGGGATTTTTTCGCTTTTTAATAAATTTATCAACAATACAAGTTCACGAATAAGGGGTTATCATTTAGAACGGAGATGAGGAAACACTTTTTCACACAGAGGGTTGTGAGTCTGTGGAACTCTCTGCCTCAGAGGGTGGTGGAGGCCGGTTCTCTGGATACTTTCAAGAGAGAGTTAGATAAGGCTCTGAAGATGGAGTCAGGGGATATGGGGAGAAGGCAGGAACGGGGTACTGATTGTGGATGATCAGTCATGATCACATTGAATGGTGGTGCAGGCTCGAAGGGCTGAATGGCCTACTCCTGCACCTATTGTCTAAATGTTTGTGTAACTCAGCGGGACAGGTACCATCTCTGGAGAGAAGAAATTGGCGATGTTACAGGTCGAGACTCTGCTTCAGACCTCTCACCTGATCCTCTCACCGAGGCAAATTCCTTGTATGTGAATACTTGGCCAATAAACATACTTACTTACTCTTCTGCTGTTAACATTGAAAATCCTCCCATCCCACGGAGTGCTGAATTTGTCTTTGTGGTTCATTGTAGATCCGCATTAGAACAGGAGATGGCGATAGCGAGCAATGCATAGACTATAGAAACCAGAATCACTTCTTAAAAGACACAAAATGCTGGGGTAATTAGGGTTGCCAACTGTCCTGTATCAGTGGGAACATCCCGTTTATTGGGATAAATTGGTTTGTCCCGTGTGGGACCGCCCTTGTCCTGTATTTGACTGCCACTACTCGGGCTGAGGGGACTGTCGGGTCGGACCCCGCCTCACCCGTCCCGACGTGGTGCAGCCCGTGGAGTGCAGCAGCAGCGCCTCGCCCGTGGCCCCGTCGGTCGGTCGGCAGCCCGGCCAGCTGTCTGACCTGCGGACCTTCGCTGACCGCCGACACCACCACCACCCCTCCTTCTCACGGTCGATCATCGGTTCATGAGTTGGACGGGGCGCGGCCCCTGGGCCAAAACTCCTCAGCTTTCCCACGCATAGCATATACAGCAAAGATCCTAGAGGAGCAAGATAGACCACTCCGCTGAAATCCAATGGACTGGTGTGTAGTACGTAACGGAACGTCACGGCCGCCATTTAGGCGGACTCCTCCCGCTGTGTAATCTGCTCCATAGCTACAGATCAGTTGCAAGCAACGATTATAGAGGAGCAAGATGCATTAGAAAGTTATTAGATTTATTTGTAATAGAGTTAACGCTTCCCAGTCCATCATCGGCTCTGACCTTCCTTCCATCGAGAGGATCTATCGCAGTCGCTGCCTCAAAAAGGCTGGCAGCATCATCAAGGACCCACACCATCCTGGCCACACACTCATCTCCCTGCTACCTTCAGGTAGAATGTACAGGAGCCTGAAGACTGCAATGACCAGGTACAGGAATAGCAACTTCCCAATAGCCATCAGGCTATTAAACATGGCTCAGACCAAACTCAGAACATTAATAGCCCATTATTTGTTATTTGTACTTTATCAATTTATTTATTCATGTGTGTATATATTTATATAATGGTATATGGACACACTGATCTGTTCTGTAGTCAATGCCTACTATGTTCTGTTGTGCTGAAACAAAGTCAAGGATGTCATTGTTCCATCAGGGACACATGACAATAAACTCACTTGGATTTGATCTTGAATAGTATTACTTCAAATAAATAAATTTTGAAAATTATGCACTTCACTTATGTTCCACTTTTTGAAGTTTTTTACATTTCCTTTTAACCATCATGTTATGCATTTTTCCATTCTTGAATTTGAGTCCATAGTGCATGTGGATACTCACAAATATTGCTACAATTCTAACCTTGACTCTATTGCAGCACAAGTTCATGTCTTTGTATTGCTGTGTGTTATGTATTGCTGTGTTTATTAGATGGGAAAGATAGAAGAGCTTATTAAAATCTTCTTACAAAGACCATTAAGTAATTTATTTCTATCCTCTTTTGGACCTAAGGCATAGCAGGGCTGCCAACTTTCACACAGAGGGAAGGGAGAGAGGGACGGAGGGGGAGAGAGAGAGGGAAGGAGAGAGGGAGAGAGAGAGGGGAGGGACGGAGGGAGAGAGGAGAGAGAGAAGAGAGAGGGGGGAGAGAGGGGAGGGAGTGAGGGAAGGGAGGGGGATCGAGAGAAGAGAGGGAGAGTGAGAAATCGAGAGGGGAGAGAGAGATCGAGAGAAGAAGGGGGGGGATAGAGAGAGATCGAGAGGGGAGAGAAAGAGATCGAGAGGGGGAGAGAGATTGAGAGGGGGAGAGAGATCGAGGGGAGAGAAAGATCGAGAGGGGAGAGAAAGAGATCGAGAGAAGAGAGGGGAGAGAGAGATGGAGAAGAGAGGGAGATCGAGAGAAGAGAGGCGAGAGAGAGTGATCGAGAGAAGAGAGGGGAGAGAGAGATAGAGAGGGATCGAGAGGAGACGGGAGAGAGATAGAGAGAAGAGAGGGGATAGAGAGGGATCGGAAGGGGAGATAGAGAGAAGAGAGGGGAGGGGGAGAGAGAGATCGAGAGGTAAGTAAAGATCTATTACAAATAAATATAATCACTTTCTAATGCATCTTACTCCTCTATAATCTTTGCTTGCAACTGCTCTGTAGCTTTGGAGCGGATTACACAGAGGGAGATCGAGAGACAAAGATTATAGAGGAGCCTAGTTTCCCAATGATGTAGACACCATAGTCGACGCCATCTCTGGTCGAGGCAGTCCACTAACATGGCGTCAACTATCACACATGTGACACTGCGTCTTTTTCACTGAGTGGCGCATCTTGCTCCTGTATAATCTTTGCTCGCAACTAAATGAAGGCGCGACTTTAAGGGTTAATTGTCTATTTGGACACTCTTGAGGCAGGAAACATGTTCCCGATGTTGGGGGAATCCAGAACCAGGGGCCACAGTTTAAGAATAAGGGGTAAGCCATTTAGAACGGAGATGAGGAAACACTTTTCCTCACAGAGAGTTGTGAGTCTGTGGTATTCTCTGCTTCAGAGGGTGGTGGAGGTCGGTTCTCTGGATACTTTCAAGAGAGAGCTACAGTGGCTTGCAAAAGTATTCATACCCCTTGAACTTTTCCACGTTTTGTCACGCTACAACCACAAACGTAAATGTATTTTATTAGGATTTTATGTGATAGACCAACACAAAGTGGTGCATAATTGTGAAGTGAAGGAAAATGATACATGGTTTTCAAATCTTTTTACAAATAAAAAACTGAAAAGTGTGGCGTGCAAAAGTATTCAGCCCACTTTACTCTGATACCCCTAAATAAAATCCAGTGCAACTAATTCCCTTCAGAAGTCACCTAATTAGTAAATAGAGTCCACTTGTGTATAATCTAATCTCAGTATAAATACAGCTGTTCTGTGAAGGCCCATTAGGTTTGTTAGAGAACATTAGTGAACAAACAATGTTCCTTGGGCATCATGAAGCCCAAGGAACACACCAGGCAGGTCAGGGATAAAGTTGTGGAGAAGTTTAAAGCAGGGTTAGGTTATAAAAAAATATCCCAAGCTTTGAACATCTCATGGAGCACTGTTCAATCCATAATCCGAAAATGGAAAGAGTATGGCACAATTGCAAACCTACCAAGACATGGCCGTCCACCTAAACTGACAGGCCGGGCAAGGAGAGCATTGATCAGAGAAGCAGCCAAGAGGCCCATGGTAACTCTGGAGGAGCTGCAGAGATCCACAGCTCAGGTGGGAGATTCTGTCCACAGGACAACTATTAGTCGTGCACTCCACAAATCGGGTCTTTATGGAAGAGTGGCAAGAAGAAAGCCATTGTTTAAACAAAGCCATAGGAAGTCCCGTTTGCAGTTTGCCACAAGCCATGTGGGGGACACAGCAAACATGTGGAGGAAGGTGCTCTGGTCTGATGAGACCAAAATTAAAGTTTTTGGCATAAATGCAAAACACTATCTGTGGTGGAATACTAACACTGCACATCACCCTGAACACACCATCCCCACTGTGAAACATGGTGGTGGCAGCATCATGCTGTGGGGATGCTTTTCTTCAGCAGGGACAGGGAAGCTGGTCAGAGTTGATGGGAAGATGGATGGAGCCAAATACAGGGCAATCTTGGAAGAAAACCTGTTAGAGTCTGCAAAAGACTTGAGACTGGGGCGGAGGTTCACCTTCCAGCAGGACAACAACCCTAAACATACAGCCAGAGCTACAATGGAATGGTTTAGATCAAAGCATATTCATGTGTTAGAATGGCCCAGTCAAAGTCCAGACCTAAATCCAATTGAGAATCTCTGGCAAGACTTGACAATTGCTGTTCACAGACGCTCTCCATCCAATCCGACTGAGCTTGAGCTATTTTGTAAAGAAGAATGGGCAAAATTTTCAGTCGCTAGATGTGCAAAGCTGGTAGAGACATACCCCAAAAGACTTATAACCATATAACCATATAACATATAACAAATGGTGTACAATTTTGGTCGCCTAGTTATAGGAAGGATGTCAACAAAATAGAGAGAGTACAGAGGAGATTTACTAGAATGTTGCCAGGGTTCCAGCAACTATGTTACAGAGAAAGGTTGAACAAGTTAGGTCTTTATTCTTTGGAGCGCAGAAGGTTAAGGGGGGACTTGATTGAGGTCTTTAAAATGATGAAAGGGATAGACAGAGTTGACGTGGATAAGCTTTTCCATTGAGGGTAGGGAAGATTCAAACAAGGAGGGCATGACATGAGAATTAAGGGACAGAAGTTTAGGGGTAACGTGAGGGGGAACTTCTTTACTCAGAGGGTGGTGGCTGTGTGGAATGAGCTTCAGCAGAGGTGGTGGAGGCAGGATCGATTTTAACATTTAAAAGTAAAGTGGATAGGTATATGGACGTGAAGGGAATGGAGGGGTATGGTCTGAGTGCAGGTAGATGGGACTAGGGAAAACAAATGGTCGACACGGACTGGAAGGGCCGAGAGGGCCTGTCTCCGTGCTGTAATTGTTATATGGTTTATATAACAATTACAGCACGGAAACAGGCCCTCTCGGCCCTTCCAGTCCGTGCCGACCATTTGTTTTCCCCTAGTCCCATCTACCATATAACAATTACTTGCAGCTGTAATTGCAGCGAAATGTGGTTCTACAAAGTATTGACTCAGGGGGGCTGAATACTTTTGCACGCCACACTTTTCAGTTTTTTATTTGTAATAAAATTGGAAACCGTGTATCATTTTCCTTCCACTTCACAATCATGCACCACTTTGTGTTGGTCTATCACATAAAATCCCAATAAAATACATTTACGTTTGTGGTTGTAACGTGACAAAATGTGGAAAAGTTCAAGGGGTATGAATACTTTTGCAAGTCACTGTAGATAGGACTCTTAAAAATAGCGGAGTCAGGGGATATGGGGAGAAGGCAGGAACAGGGTACTGATTGGGGATGATCAACCATGATCACATTGCATGGCGGTGCTGGCTTGAAGGGTCGAATGGCCTCATCCTGCACCTATTGTCTATAACATCACATTTTAAAATATGTATACTGTCTGACCCGCTGAGTCACTCCAGCTTTTTTGAGCCTATCTTCGGTTTAATCCAGCATCTGCAGTTCTTTCCTACACATAAGAATTCCAGTTCGGTTTCGGAACATATGGAATTATAAAACACTCTTGACTCATTTCAAAATATATTTCAGAAGTTGAAGCAGTTGCTGTGTTGCTCCTACATGTGAAATTCTTAATGTTTATATCCAAATTTTGACAGTGACAAAACTGCTGATACCAACTAGTCGACTCTTTGTTTATTTGGTCTGGGTTCGACCCGAAACATCATCTGTCCATATTATCCAGAAATGCTGCCTGACCTGCTGAGTTACTCCAGACAGAGCTACTGGCTAGAAGGGCCGAATGGCCCACTCCTGCATCTATTGTCTATTGCCCAGACTATTCCTCCACTGTTTTGAACTCCCTAACTGATTATATAATGACCTAAGATTTATAAACCAAAACACAAAGTGACGGAGTAAGCCAGCGGGCCAGGCAACAGGTTAAGATAAGAAGGAATGGCAGATGCTGGTTTACACCAAAGATAGACACTAAGTGCTGGTGTGACTCAGCGGGTCAGGCAGCATTTCTGGAGAATATGCACAGATCATGTTTCGGGTCGAGACCCGACTTCTACATTTTAACAGTGGCATAATTGCTGATACCAAGATGCGACTCTATTGCAGAGAGAGGGATAAGGGAGAAGTTCTGGTTGTGTATCAGGCAAGTGGGTGGCGGGGGGTGGGGGGTGGGGGGGGGGGGAGGTTAGCGCTGGAAGCTAACCTCATGGCTGATCATCCCCAATCAGTACCCCGTTCCTGCCTTCTCCCCATATCCCCTGACTCCGCTATCTTTAAGAGCCCTATCTAACTCTCTCCTGAAAGCATCCAGAGAACCGGCCTCCACCACCCTCTGAGGTAGAGAATTCCACAGACTCACAACTCTCTGTGAGAGAGAAAGTGTTTCCTCGTCTCAGTTCTAAATGGCTTACCCCTTATTCTTAAACTGTGGCCCGTTCCCCATGAAGGAATAGTCCACATATCTGTGGTTGTTAAATATTTAAAATAGGTATGAACTGTACTCGAAAGGGAATAATGTGCAGACGTGTAGAGTCACGGTCTATCTGAAGTGCGGGAGGCGACAAGGAGAATCGCTGCTTTCATTTCTTTGGGATTGGTGGCCACCAAATGCGGATCTGGGAGAAACACGACCTTCACTTACACGAGGACAATGAGTTTTAGATAATCCCATTTCAGTTTAAGGGAGTCATAGTTACCCCCGCCTAGAAGGAGAAGTAACTAGTACCTTACACCCCCCCCCCTCTTCTTTCTCGTGTAACCAGTTCCACAGTTCTCCACATTGTTTGTTTCTTGAGATCACATCTGCCCGAGCCAAGAATGGGACCTGCAAGACAGGTCATTTAATTGATCCTGGTCTCTTGGTCTTTTCTCACTCCCAGCTCTTCACCCCACCCCACCCAAAGAAGGCATTGCTGGAATGAAAGTAATTGACAAACAAAAAACGAAGAATGGCAGAAAGGGCTTTATTTTTTCCTTTTACACAATTATTGTTTTTGCTTTGGGAGAAAAACAAATGCCGGTGCACGCACAGGACACAATGTCATTCAAAAGGCAATGAGATCTCTACTTTAAAGCGAAAATATTGAATTTCTAGAGGAGTCCGGTTTGTACGGTACTCGAAAGGGGGGTGAGGGGCACAAATATAATCGCTGCCTTCAATTCCTTGCGAGTGGTGGCCCTGAATGCGGACCTGGGGGTGACATGACCTCTACTTACATGGGGACAGACAGTCTGAAGGCGGACTTGCGGGGATCACATTGAATGGCGGTGCTGGCTCGGAGGGCCGAATGGCCTACTCCTGCACCTATTGTCTATTCACTGTTTTGAACTCTCTATCTGATTATATAATGACCTAAGATTTATAAATCAAAACACAAAGTGATGGAGTGAGGCAGCAGACAAGACAACAAGTTGAGACAAGAAGGAATGGCAGATGCTGGTTTACACAAAAGATAGACACTAAGTGCTGGTGTAATTCAGCGGGTGAGGCAGCATTTCTGGAGAATATGCACAGATCATGTTTCGGGTCGAAACCCGACTTCTACATTTTAACAGTGACATAATTGCTGATAATAAAAGCGACTCTATTTACTTGGTCTTGCAGAGAGAGGGATAGGGAGAAGTTGTGGTTTTGTATCTGGCAAGTGGGTTGAGGGGGGGGGGGGGGGTGGCTGTAAACAAGAGCTGCCTTTTCCCCCAGGTCCGCATTCAGACTGTATGTCTCCATGCAAGTTGAAGTCTTGTTTCCCCCAGGTCCGCATTCAGGGCCACCACTCACAAGGAATTGAAGAGCAGCGATTATATTTGTGCCCCGCCCCCCACTTTCGAGTATTAAACAAATCATGCCCCTTCAGAAATTCATTATTTTTGCTTTAAAGTAGCGATCTCATTGCCATTTGAACGACATTGTGACCTCTGTGTGCACAGACTTTTTTTTCCTCCAAAGCAAAAACAATCATTGTGTAAAAGGAAAACAAAAGCCCTTTCTAGCATTCTTCGTTTTTTTGTTTGTCCATTACTTTCATTCCAGCAATGCCTTCTTTGGGTGAGGTGGGGTGGTGGTGGTGGTGGGGGAGGGGGGCGGGGGGAGGTGAAGAGCTGGGGGTGAGAAAAGACCAGGAGACCAGGATCAATTAAATTCTCTCTCGTTTCCCTGATCCCTGACCAGTCTGAAGAAGGGTCTCGACCCGAAACGTCGCCTATCTCCTTCGCTCCTTGGATGCTGCTGCACCCGCTGAGTTTCTCCAGCTTTTTGTGTAACCCTCGATTCTCCAGCATCTGCAGTTTCTTCGTTATCAATTAAATTACCTGTCTGGCATGTTCCATTGTTGCCACCAATCCCAAAGAAATGAAAGTAGCGATTCTCCTTGCGCCCACCGCGTTCCAGATAGACGGTGACTCTTCACGTCTGCAACTTCTTCCCTTTCTCCCTGCTCCTCTCTGTCTACAAAGCCCTCAATGGGCTTGCCCCCACCTACATTAAAAGTCTGCTCACCCACCACACCACCTCCAGGTCCCTCAGATCGGCCGACTTGGGGTTGCATAATATCCCGCGGTCTAGGCATAAGCTCAGGAGCGACAGCGCCTTTGCGGTCGCAGCTCCTAGACTGTGGAACAGCATCCCCTCTTCCCATCAGAACTGCCCCCTCCATCGACTCCTTTAATTCGACTTAAAACTCATCTTTACTCTCAAGCCTTTCTTGACGTCCTCTGAGCGAGGGCTATATGTATATATGTATGTGGTTTGTTTGTTTATACTATTCTTATAACGAATGTAAAGCACTTTGGCCAACTAGAGTTGTTTTTTAAATGTGCTATATAAATACATGTGACTTGACTTGACTTGACTTTCGAGTGATAACATCGCTGTTACCAAGAAGCGACTCTGTTGACTTGGTCTCGCAGAGAGAGGGACAAGGGAGAAGTTATGGTTTTGTATCTGGCAAGTGGGTTGTGTGTGTGTGTGGGGGGGGGGGGGGGGGGGGGGGGGGGGGGCTGTAGGCAAGAGCTGCATTTTCCCCCAGGTCCGCATTCAGTGCCACCACTGGCAAGGTATTGAAGGCAGCGATTATATTTGTCCACCCGCCCCCCCCCCACCGCCCTTTCGCGTACCGTACAAAACCTTCTCCCTTTAGAAATTCATTATTTTCACTTTAAATTAGAGATCCTGTTGCCGTTTGAACGACATTGTGACCTCTGCCTTCACCGGCATTTTTTTTCCTCCAAAGCAAAAACAATCGCTGTGTAAAAAGAAAAAACCCTTTCTGGCATTCTTCGTTTTTTTGCAATTACTTTCATTCCAGCAATGCCTTCTTTGAGTGAGACGGGGTGGTGGTTGGGGGTGAGGGGACGGGGTGGGAGGTGAAGAGGCTCGCTGGGGGTGAAAAAAAAAATACCAGGATCAATTAAATGGGGATACACAAAAGGCTGGAGAAACTCAGCGGGTGCAGCAGCATCTAAGGAGTGAAGGAGATAGGCGACGTTTCGGGTCGAGACCCTTCTTTTTTTTTCGGGGTAGACGCTCCTTAGATGCTGCTGCACCCGCTGAGTTTCTCCAGCCTTTTGTGTACCCTCGATTCTCCAGCATCTGCAGTTCCTTTTTTAACAGGATCAATTAAATGACCTGTTGGCTCGGGAAGGTGTGATCTCGAGAGACAAACAATTTGGAGAACCGTGGAACTGGTTACACGAGAAAGAACGGGGAGGGTTTGGAGGGGGAAACGTATGTAGAAGTTACTTCTCTTTTTAGACGGGATTAACATAATGACTCCCTTATGCTTATAGGGGACTATTTTAAGATCATTGTTACTGGTCGGGTGGTCTCTCCCTGGTAGGAGTGTAATTTGTGTAAACGGAATTGAATGTACGTATAGCCCCCGAGAATGTCGGACGAATTTCTTGCACGGTTCCTGTATTTTAATTTATTTTTAATCATTGAATTCTCTAACATTAAATAACTTCTACTTAACACTATTATGTGTTATTCGTGGCTGGTCCTAATTGGTCCTGGTCATTTCTCACATCCAGTTCTTCACCCCCCCCCCACCCCACTCCCAGCATTCAATTTGAAGAAAGGCCCCATCCCGAAAAGCCACGCGCCTGGCCACGGTGTTACTCAGCACTGTATGTCTATCCTTTGGTATAAACCAGCCATCTTCGGTCGGGGCGGGGGGATAGTGAGTGCAAGAACACAAGAGCGGAGCTTCGGGACCACGGGGAGGACACATGCGAGGGTCCTCATCCTATTGATAGAAGAGGTGAACACCGTTCCATAAATATGACAAGGTCATCTCGTGTAAAGCTCTGCAATTGAGGAACAACACCTCTATTTCGCTCGGACAACTGTACAACCTTAACGGTATGAACATTGATTCTCTCTAACTTAAAGTAAACTTGCCTACACGTTTTCTCCGTCTCCACCCTAACCCTCTTGCAAATTTCACCTTTTGTATTCCTTCGTTATCACCGCGTCCCCAGTCCATCATGGGCTCAACCTATCCTGAATCACCGATGCAGGCTCAGCTTGTTCTGCACCTTTCCATACCTCTAGTTTCAACTTCCTCTGACTCTCAACCGGATGAAGTGTCTCGACCTGAAATGTCACCTATTCCATTTCACCAGAGAGGCTGCTTGACCCGCTGAGTTACTCCAGCATTTTGTGTCTATCTTCGGTGTAAACCAACGTCTGCAGTTCCTTCTTACACGTTTTATCTGCAGTTAGTTGCTACTAACAGGCAGTTCAATATGCACAGGCAGTTCGTTTAGTTGCAAATACCTATGGGAGAGAAGCGAGTGTTACCAAACTTCTGAATTCACTGGTCGGGGTGGAACCCTCTCCAAGACAGAAGTAAAGCTCACCGTTTGACCTGTTTTTTACAAAATGTTGAATGGTCAGCTCGACATAGATTACCAAACCTATTAGGAGCAGACGAGGGCATTAATGCAAATTTGAGATACCAGTTACCAAGGACAGATGTTTGTACAGCAATTCATTCTCCCCCCCGCACAATTAAAGCGTTGAAATAGTCTTTCACCCTACCATAGATACTTAACCAGACACAACTAATTTAAGCTAGCTCTTCTTTTCCAATAATCTTTCTTTTCGCTTTAAAGGGGGCCGTCCCATTTTTTGCGATTATTTCGCGACTGCGACGTCCAGCGACTGACGCCCGTAGTCGACCTTAATTCCACCTTTCGCACCTCCAGTTATTTAAATTTCCATTTGGATTATTTTGGAGGACCAAGAAACAAGTTCCTTGTAATTACAGGATTGGGACCTGTTGCACAGTCTAGTGACTTGTGTTTACTGGTGGGTTAACGGCCTGTTCTGTGGGTCGTGTTGTTTGGGGGGGAGACGAGGCACGGAGCGGGCAGGAGCGATGGATTTGGATTCGCAGCGTCATTCCTCTCTCTCCAATGCGAGTTCTGCAACACCCTCTCTCGCTGCGTGAATCGCCCACTCTGTGATTCCTCCCGCTTTTGAGAATCTTTCATTCATTTGCTCTATGTACCGTCTATATCTCCATAAAAAACAACAGAACCACCATCCTTGACCTCGAGGGATAGCCACGACGAGGATATCTCTTATTTCCCGTTCCCCTGACTCTCAGCCTGAAGTCGGGTCTCGACCCGAAACGTCTCCAGGGTCTGAAGAAGGGTCTCGACCCGAAACGTCGCCTATCTCCTTCGCTCCTTAGATGCTGCTGCACCCGCTGAGTTTCTCCAGCTTTTTGTGTAACCCTTGATTCTCCAGCATCTGCAGTTTCTTCGTTAACACGTCTCCAGAGATGTTGCCTGACCATCTGAGTTACTCCAGCATTTTGTATCCAACTTCGATGAATGAAAGTCGGCGGTGGAGCAGTGCCACACAGAGGCGATGCTCAGTAACTGCAAGTCGGCAGCAATTCGGCAAAGGCTGCTTCCTTTTAAGGGAGATATGCCAATGAAGCGAGCAGCAAGGAAAAAGCGGGGAAATGTGAAAAACATCAGGATGTTGAAACGAGAAGTGAAGGCGAAACATTATGTCTTTTTCCTGTTCTCGGCAATCGTGCAAATTATAAGATTTTACAATTTTTATCTCGTACGACTTTAAACAGTAACGGTAGAGGTTGTCTGTGAGGGAGAGAGAGAGAGAGAGAGAGAGAGGAGGAGGAGGAGAGTGAGAGATAGCGAAATACTTCTCAGCATACTTACCTGGCAGGGAGAAAACAGTGATCAAAAAAGGCTGTGCTCCCAGGATGCAGGCTATCCATTGCACTTCGGGTCGTGTGCTGACGCCTGCGATGTCCCCAAATGAGGATACATCGACTGCAAAATTTCGTGGTGGTGGGGGCTGCGTTCGCGCTCCTCCCCTGATTTGAAAATGAAAAACAGATTAATAATTACAAACGGGTACGTGTGCTGGGGAACTCAGCGGGTGCAGCTGCATCTATGGAGCGAGGAGTTAATCGTGCCGAAAACCCTTCTTCAGACCTCAGCTGATGAGTTAGCCGCTCGCGTTTTTGAGCTGCGAACCAGCAATCCTTTCGATGGTTGGAAGGCAAAGACCCCCGAGCGAGCATGAAGCAACCAGTCAATATGTCTTACTGCTAAAACATGTAGAAGTTCAAGGAAGAACACCAGCATTCTTTAGGAGCAATTGTTTAGGGACAAATCACAAAGCAAATTCATCTACAAACCTGCACGCCTTTATAGTGTGGGGAAACGGGATTGTTACCGGCGCACCCGGATAAGAAACGCACGCAGGTGACGGGTTTGAGATGATAACCAACGTAGGACCTGAGTTTTACAAAATGTTAAATGGTCGCTCGTCATAGATTACCAAACCTTCCCAAACCTATTAGGAGCAGACGAGGGCTTTCGATCCAATTTGGATACCAGCTAGCAGACAGTATGTGTACAGCTATTGATCCCCCCCCCCAACCACTCAAAAAAGGCAGCCAAGGCTTCATACAGATCACACCACCCCTTGAGTCACACACTCATTTCACCTCTGCCATCGGGAAGAAGGCACAGGAGCCTGAAAACTGGCAACGTCCAGGTTCAGGAAACAGCTTCTTTAATAGCCTAATGGGTATTGTAATAGCCATTAGGCTATTTAAACACTACAAACCTCAAATGCGCTATGAACTACATAGACTATTATTGTTTTATTATTGCACTATTATTGTTTGTTTGTTTGTTTATGCATGTGCCACACTAAAAACGTTTTCCCCATTTATTATATTGTTTACAGTGCACTGTGTTTTACATGTTCTGTTGTGCTGCTGCAAGTAAGATGACTGCCCAAACGCGTTGTGAACACCAAAGATTCTGTGTTGAACTATGCCCCAGTCCATCACGGGTTCTGACCTTGACACCATCGAATGGAATTTTCCCAGATTAGTTACTTTATTATTCACATGCGACACGTCACAGTGAAATTCCGTGAAATCGCTTCTTGGCCTTTTGGCTAAGATCAAGGTGTAGCATCTGTAGCTACTTGAGTAAGAGAGACTGCCTGTTCTGGGAGACGGAAACAGGTCTGGCGGTCCTCCAGGGGGGGGGGGGGGGGGGGGGACGAGGAAAAAAAATCGTGGATCTCGGACGGATCGAAGTTGGATGTTGTCGGTTACAAGGAGTCTGTCAGTTGCTGGCTTAGAGGTGGATCCATGCTGGTTGGCTAACCAAACATCACACCTCATCAGTCACAATGGCAGCAGCAACTGGAGCGGGAGGTCAGGGTATCCGCAATACCCTGCGAGTGAGCATAAAGAACCTCAGATACAAAGAATGTGAGGCACAAGTCGCTGCTGAGTTACGTGCAAACGTTAAATTCATGGTTCAACCCCGCTGTCCGTTACGGTGCCGGAGAAGATTTAAACAGATTATATATACTCATGACTTTTAACTGATCAGGCGGTGCAACGCATAACTTTTGATCGAAACTATAAAACCAGACCATTATCAGTCACAATGTCAAACGATGGAAACGAAAAAGACACAAAAGTATTGGATTAGCTCAGCAGGTCACGGTGTAGCTCTGGAGAACACGGGTGGGTGAATGGACAAGAGACGAAGGGTTTGGACCCGAAACGTCGCCTATCCATGTTCTCCAGAACTGTGCCTCACCTGCTGAACTACTCCTTGTGTGTTTTTTCTGTGAACCAGCCGTTACCCGTGGTCACAGTGCCATTGATGCAAACTTCTCGGGCTTAAGGTCTGAAGTTTTGCTCTTTGCTATATGTTGGGTTATGTATCCAGATTATTATCTCTTTGTTTTAAGACCAGTGATCTTGAATTCATCCCAGTTCCTCTCAACTAATAATCATATCAGAATGTTTTACGTGTTGATTTATCACCGCAGTTGATCGATTACCGGCACAGAATCATTGATATGACGTCGAGTTTTTTGTTTAAAAGGGTGGATGCGATGATACAGGGAGCTAAAAGTGGAGTGAAATAGAAGATGGAGAGGAACATTGGTGCAAGTTTGTAACACACGGACCTTCTTGCTGATTGTTTGGTCACAGGTGAATGGTGGAACCTCAGTAGGTAACCGCGCTACACATCAACATAGAAGAAACATAGAAACATAGAAAATTTTGTGCTGGAGTAGGCCATTAGGCCCTTCGAGCCTGCACGCCGTTCAATATGATCAGTGGCTGATCATCCAACTCGGTATTCTCTGAACCTGCCTTCTGTCCATACCCCCTGATCCCTTTAGCCCCCCCCCCACAAGGGCCACATCTAAAACTCCCTCTTAAATATAGCCTTGAACTGGCCTCAACTACCTTCTGTGGCAGAGAATTTCAGAGACTCACCAATCTCTGTGTGAAAAATGTTTTCCTCACCTCGGTCCTAAGGAATTCTCCTTATCCTTAGACTGTGCCCCCTTGTTCTGGACCTCCCCAACATCGGAACAATCTTCCTGCATCTAGCTATCCAAACCCTTAAGAATTTTGTACGTTTCTATAAGATCCCCCCTCAGTCTTCTAAATTCTAGCGAGTACAAGCCAAGTTCTATCCAGTCTTTCCTCATATGAAAGTCCTGACATCCCAGGAATCAGTCTGGTGAACCTTCTCTGTAACCCCTCTATGGCAAGAATATATATTTTCTCAGATTTGGAGACCAAAACTGTAAGCAATACTCCAGGTGTGGTCTCACCAAAACCCTATACAACTGCAGTAGAACCTCCCTGCTCCTATACTCATATTTCCTTTCGCTGATGAATGCTAACATACCATTTGCTTTCTTCATGCCTGCTGCACCTGCATACCTACTTTCAAAGATTGGTGTACCATGACACCCAGATCTCGTTGCATCTCCCCTTTTCCTAATTTGCCACATTCAGATAATAGTCTACCCTCCTGTTTTTGCCACCAAAGTGGATAACCTCACATTTATCCCCATTATACTGCATCTTTGCCATGCATTTGCCCACTCACCCAGCCTATCCAAGTCACCTTGCAGCCTCCTAGCAACGTCCTCACACCTAACACTACCCCCCATGCTTTATGTCATCCGCAAACTTGTAGATGTTTGCATTCAATTCCCTCGTCCAAATCATTAATAGATATTGTAAATAGCTGGTGTCCCAGCACTGAGCCTTGCGGTTTATCCCCACTAGTCACTGCTGCCATTCTGAAAAGGACCCGCTTACTCCTACCCTTTGCTTCGGTCTGCCAGCCGTTCTCTATCCACATCAATACTGAACCCCAATACCGTGTGCTTTATGTTTGTATGCTAATCTCTTATGTGGGACCTTGTCGAAAGCCTTCTGAAAGTCTAGATATAACACATCCACTGGTTCTCCCTTATCCACTCTGCTAGTTACATCCTCGAAAAATTCTATAAGATTCGTCAGGCATGATTTTACCTTTCGTAAATCCATGCTGACTTTGTCTAATGATTTCACCACTTTCCAAATGTACTGCTATCCATCTTTAATAACTGACTCTAGTAGTTTCCCCACTACCGATGTTAGACTAACGGTCTGTAATTCCCCGTTTTCTCTCTTCCCTCCTTTTTTTAAAAGTGGGGTTACATTTAGCTACCCTCCAATCCTCAGGAACTACTCCAGAACCTAGGAGTTTTGAAAAAAATTTATCACTAATGCATCCACTAATTTCTGTGGCTACTTTCTTGAGTACTCCGAGATGCAGACTATCTGGCCCTGGGGATTTAAGCGGCCTTTAATCCATTCAATTTACCCAACACCACCTTCACTCAGTTCCTCCACCTTATTGACACCCGGTCCCCTGCTATTTCCGGCAGATTTATTTGTCTTCCTTAGTGAAGACAGAACCAAAGTAGTTATTCAATTGGTCTGCCATGTCCTTGTTCCCCATGATCAATTCACCTCTTTCTGACTGCTAAGGGCTACATTTGTTTTAACTAATCCCTTACTCTTCACATATCTTTAAAAACTTTTGCAGTCAGTTTTTATGTTCCCTGCCAGTTTTTTTTTTCAATCTATTTTCCCTTTCCTAATTAAAGCCATTTGTCCTCCTCTGCTGGACTCTGAATTTCTACCCAGTCCTCTGGTTGGCTGCTTTTCTGGCTAATTTGTATGCTTCATCTTTTGTTTTTTTTACTATCCCTGATTTACCTTGTTAGCCATGGATGCATTACCTTCCCTGATTTATTATTTTGCCAAAACTGGGATGAACAATTGTTGTAGTTCATCCATGCAGTTTTAAAATACTTCCATTGCACATCCACTGTCAACCTTTAAGAATCACTTGCCAGTCTATCTTGGCCAATTCACGCCTCATACCTTTGTTTAAGTTCATAACCTTGTTTTCTGACTTAATTATGTCACTCTCCATCCTAATGAAGAAGTCAACCATTATTATGGTCACTCTTGCCCAAGGGGCCACGCACAACAAGACTGCTAACTAACCCTTCCTCATTACTCAATACCCAGTCTAGAATAGCCTGCTCTCTCGTTGGTTCCTCTACATGTTGGTTTAGAAAACTATCCCGCATACATTCCAAGAAATACTCTTCCTCAGCACCCTGCCATTTGATTCAACCCAATCTATATGTAGATTGAAGTCACCCATTATAACTGTTTTACCTTGTAGCTGCATTTCTAATTTCCTGTTTGATGCCATCCCAACTCCACTACTACTGTTAGGTGGCCTGTACACAACTCCCACTAGCGTTTTTCTGCCCCTTAGAGTTTCGACAGCTCTACCCATATTGATTCCACATCCTCCAAGCTAATGTCCTTCCTTTCTATTGCATTAATCTCTCTGTCACCAGCAACGCTACCCCACCTCCCTTTCCTTTCTGTCTATCCCTCCTGAATATTGTATATCCTGGATGTTCAGCTCCCAGCCTTGGTCCCCCTGGAGCATGTCTCCGTGATCCCAACTATATCATGGTTGCGGGGCCTGTTTCCACACTGTATTTCTAAAACGAAAACTAAAACGAACTGAGTATCTAACGAATCGCTGACAGGCTGGGAACAAATTGAAACAATGGTGAAATATGGATTGAGAACGGCTCAATGTAATATTTCCTGTCATAAAACTGGGGGATTTGGAAAGATCATTGCATTGCGAGGTGGCAGAAAACCAGATGTGGAATGTACACCTCACAGAGTGGAAAGGGTTTCACCCTCCAGTGACACCGGTTCTGATTTCCACGCCCTTTGTTTGACAAAGCTCGCTAGCTTTGTCGTAGTTTTAAGACTCAAATTTGGATAATATGACACAGACACAGGATACTTCAAGAAGACAAAAGCCTTTCTTTGCAAATATCAGCTTGGAACATTCAGAGACGACACCACCTGTCCGTTCTCTAATTGCTCTCTGAATCCCAGAAACAATCAGCTTTTTATTACAGTTTCTAGCCCCATTATCTTGCATGCTGTACTCATTTCACAACAATCTCTCTTCAATTCTAATTTTCTCTATCTCGCCACCATTAAATTCCGACCTTGGCTCAATCTTATTAAACTTTACATTTCCCCTCGTATCTCTCCGACACTCGCCACCCTTAAATTCCAAACTGGTTACACAGGCTACACCATATTATACTGTTAACCATATAAACCATATAACAATTACAGCACGGAAACAGGCCCTCTCAGCCCTTCCAGTCCGTGCCGACCATTTGTTTTCCCCTAGTCCCATCTACCTGCTCCATTCCCTCCATACCCCTCCATTCCCTTCACGTCCATATATCTATCCACTTTACTTTTAAATGTCAAAATCGATCCTGCCTCCACCACTTCTGCTGGAAGCTCATTCCACACAGCCACCACCCTCTGAGTAAAGAAGTTCCCACTCACATTACCCCTAAACTTCTGTCCCTTAATTCTCATGTCAATATGTTACATATTAGTTTATAAGTTTCCACTTATTATTCCACTTAAAGATACAAATGTATTTATTAAGAATACAAAGGTAAAAATAAGTAACTTGTTAATAGGTAAATGATTTTATTAAGTACTGTTAGAAATCACGTGAGTCTAAAAAGTCTAAAATAAAATAGGCAGGTCTGATTACGTAAATAGCTGACATCTGCTGGCTATGACGTTTTTAATTAAGTGTTCTCTGCTAGAACCTCCATATAACTCCTCCCTTTGAAACTCCCACCGAGTCTCAACAGACAAAGGAAACTACACACACATCCCCCAGGTCGAATCACCCATAGAGTCCTAAAATGCAGGCTCTTCTAATTAAGTTAGTGTAATACTGTGTAGTTTTCTTTCTCCAACTCCCTGAGAAACTGGGCCAAAAACACACCCCCGTTACGTGAGTGAGGAAAAAAGATCCAGCTTCCCTTACAGACTTCGTTTAAAATTTTCCCAACACTTCTTCACCATCGTAACAGTATTCTATCACCGGGGTCCACTTTCCTGGAGGGTCGGATTCAGCCTCACCCATTATCATTGGTAGTTGCCTCACAGTAGCTTTCACCAGGAGAGACTTAATACAGGGGAAAACACAGCTCAACATTATTGCCACTGCTAGTAATGCGACCCCAATGGTCAAACCAATTTTAAACAGCCATGCTCCCCAACCCCCCAACATGCTCTCCAGCCACCCAAACAATTGATGTCCGAACCCTGCGTTGCGTTTAACCTCACTCCTTAGATTTTTTTTTTAGCTTATCCATGGCTTTAGTGAAAGACCCTTCTGGGCTAGTATTGTTACGTATGAAGGTGAAACATTATTCCCCAAACAAGACACATACACTCCCTCATTCTGACCTTACTTACACCAGTCTTATTGTCACAAAGTATCCAAAAACCTCACAATATCTTAACCATATAACAATTGTAGCACAGAAACAGGCCATGTCAGCACTTCTAGTCTGTGCCTAACACTTATTCTCCCCGAGTCCCATCTACCTACACTCAGACCATAACTCTCCATTCCTTTCCCGTTCATATACCTTTCCAATTTATTTTTAAGTGATAAAATCGAACCTGCCTCCACCACTTCCACTGGAAGCTCATTCCACACAGCTACCACTCTCTGAGTAAAGAAGTTCCCCCTCATGTTACCCCTAAACTTCTGTCCCTTAATTCTCAAATCATGTCCTCTAGTTTGAATCTTCCCTACTCTCAACGGAAAAAGCTTATCCATGTCAACTCTGTCTATCCCTCTCATAATTTTAAAGACCTCTATCAAGTCCCCCTTAACCTTCTGCGCTCCAAAGAATAAAGACCTAAATTGTTCTACCTTTCTCTGTAACTTAGTTGCTGAAACCCAGGCAACATTCTAGTAAATCTCCTCTGTACTCGCTCTATTTTAACCATATAACAATTACAGCACGGAAACAGGCCCTCTCGGCCCTTCCAGTCTGTGCCGACCATTTGTTTTCCCCTAGTCTCATCTACCTGCACTCAGACCATACCCCTCCATTCCCTTCACGTCCATATACCTATCCATTTTACTTTTAAATGTTAAAATCGATTCTGCCTCCACCACTTCTGCTGGAAGCTCATTCCACACAGCCACCACCCTCTGAGTAAAGAAGTTCCCCCTCACGTTACCCCTAAACTTCTGTCCCTTAATTCTCATGTCATGCCCTCTTGTTTGAATCTTCCCTACCCTCAATGGGAAAAGCTTATCCACGTCAACTCTGTCTATCCCTTTCATCATTTTAAATACCTCAATCAAGTCCCCCCTTAACCTTCTGCGCTCCAAAGAATAAAGACCTAACTTGTTCAACCTTCTCTGTAACATAGTTGCTGGAACCCTGGCAACATTCTAGTAAATCTCCTCTGTACTCTCTCTATTTTGTTGACATCCTTCCTATAATTAGGCGACCAAAATTGTACACCATACTCCAGAATTGGTCTTACCAATGCCTTGTACAATTTTAACATTACTTCCCTACTCCTATATTCAATGCTCTGATTTATAAAGGCCAGCATCAAAGGCTTTCTTTACCACCCTATCTACATGCAATTCCACCTTCAGGGAACTATGCACAGTTATTCCTAGATCCCTCTGTTCCACAGCATTCCTAAATTCCCTACCATTTACCATGTACGTCCTATTTGATTTGTCCTGCCAAGATGTAGCACTTCACAGCATTTAAACTCCATCTGCCATCTTTCAGCCCACTTTTCCAAATGGCCCAAATCTCTCTGTAGACTTTGAAAAATCTACTTCATTATCCACAACACCACCTATCTTAGTATCATCTGCATACTTACTTATCCAAATTTCCACCCCATCATCCAGATCATTGATGTACATGACAAACAACAGCGGACCCAACACAGATCCCTGAGGCACCCCACTGGTCACCGGCTTCCAACCTGACAAACAGCCATCCACCATTACTCTCTGACATCTCCCATTCAGCCACTGTTGAATCCATCTTGCTGCTCTGCCATTAACACCCAAAGATTGAACCTTCTTAACCAACCTTCCATGGGAACCTTGTCAAAGGCCTTACTGAAATCCATATAGACAACATCCACTGCTTTACCCTCATCAATTTCCCTAGTTACCGCTTCAAAAAATTCAAGAAGTTTTGTCAAACATGACCTTCCAGGCACAAATCCATGTTGACTGTTCCTGATCAGACCCTGTTTATCCAGATGCTTATATATATTATCTCTAAGTATCCTTTCCATTAATTTGCCCACCACTGACGTCAAACTAATAGGTCTATAATTGCTAGGTTTATTCATTGAACCCTTTTTAAACAATGGAACAACATGCGCAGTACGCCAATCCTCCGGCACTATTCCCGTTTCTAATGACATTTGAAATATTTCTGTCATAGCTCCTGCTATTTCTACACTAACTTCCCTCAATGTCCTAGGGAATATCCTGTCAGGACCTGGAGACTTATCCACTTTTATATTTTTCAAAAGTGGCAGTACTTCCTCCTCTTTGAATCTCATAGTTTCCATAGCTACTCTACTTTTTTCCCTTACCTCACAGGGTTCAATATCCTTCTCCTTGGTGAATACCGAAGAAAATAAATTGTTCAATGTCTTCCCCATCTCTTTTGGTTCTGCAGATAGCTGTCCATTCTGGTTCCCTAATGGTCCGATTTTATCCCTCGTTATCCTTTTGCTATTAATATAGCTGTAGAAACCCTTTGGATTTTGTTGACATCCTTCCTATAATTTGGCAACCAAATTTTACACCATACTCCAGAATTGTCCTCACCAATGCCTTGTACAATTTTAACATTCCATCCCAACTTCTATACTCAATGCTTTGATTTGTAAAGGCCAGGACACAAAAAGTTTTCTTTACCACCCTATCTACATGAGATTCCACCTTCAGGGAACTATGCACAGTTATTCCTAGATTCCTCTGTTCAACTGCATTCCTCAATTCGCTACCATTTAACCATATAACCATATAACAATTACAGCACGGAAACAGGCCCTCTCGGCCCTTCCAGTCCGTGCCGATCATTTGTTTTCCCCTAGACCCATCTACCTGCACTCAGACCATACCCCTCCATTCCCTTCCCGTCCATATACCTATCCACTTTACTTTTAAATGTTAAAATCGATCCTGCCTCCACCACTTCTGCTGGAAACAGCATTTACCATGTACGTCCCATTTTCTCTTGTTCTGCCAAGATGTAGCACCTCACACTTATCAGCATTAAACTCCATCTGCCATCTTTCATCCCACACTTCCAAATGGCCTAAATCTCTCTGTAGACTTTGAAAATCTACTTCATTATCCACACCACCTATCTTAGTATCATCTACATACTTACTAATCCAATTTACCACACCAGATCATTGATGTATCTGACAAAAGACAGTGGACCCAACACAGATCCCTGAGGCACCCCACTAGTCACCGGCCTCCAACCTGACAAACAGCCATCCACCATTACTCTCTGGTATCTCCCATTCAGCCACTGTTCAATCCATCTTGCTACTCCACCAATAATACCCAACAATTAAACTTTCTTAACCAACCTTCCATATGTAACCTTGTCAAAGGCCTTACTGAAGTTCATATAGACAACATCCACCACTTTACCCTCATCAATTTCCCTAGTAACCTCTTCAAAAAATTCAAGATTAGTCAAACATGACCTTCCAGGCACAAATCCATGTTGACTGTTCCTAATCAGACCCTGTTTATCCAGATGCTTATATATATTATCTCTCAGTATCCTTTCCATTAATTTGCCCACCACTGACGTCAAACAACGTTCTTGTTAGAACTCTGCTCTTCCCTCACTTCTTTGTCCTCCTGTTCACTTACCTCAGGGCTATTATGGAGTCGTACCTGCGGGACATCCCTCATGTAATGATTGAAATGGTACCAGGTAGATCAATCTTCTACCTGAACAGCGGTGGGTGGTTCGGAAAGCTCATACATACACCTTGTCTCCAGGTTTAAAGGGTCCTTCCTCCTTGTCCACCTCCAACTGCTTTTACTTTGCCTGTGCATATATAGACTTGTATATCATAATTAACTGTTACATATACTTCTTAAATTCTACCTTTAACTGTTGCAAACTCGGTCCCTTGTTGGGACCTCTCCATTGTGCCACTGACGTGGGTCGGGCAGTAAGCATCTCATGTGATGTTATGTGGGTTATTCGGTTAGTTTTGTATGCAACATCCCTTCCGTGCCAATGGCAGGGCATCGATCCAATTCAACCTTGTAGTTACACAAATCTTATTTATATTAACCTTCAATGCTCCATTTATTCTTTCCACCATGCCCTGTGACTGCAGGTGTTACACACCCAAACCTGTGTTTTACTCTAAAGGCCTGTAGCGTTTTTGCACCCAAGTCGATCCAAGTTTACCCAAGGCGCAATAACAGCTGATCATCCTCCAGATGCTGTTCTGGCTGCTTCATCTGCACTTTGATTTCATTTCTTATGTGCTTGGCATTTAATGACAGCTAGTGCCCCTGGCTTCATCTTTCCCCTTATCAGGTCTGTACTTTACTGCTAACTTTGCATGGGGTCTCCGTTGCTTTCCTCAAAGCATTTCTGTTTCCTTACTGCTCCAAACATGTGCCAGACCCCATGTACATATGCTTAGTCAGTATAAACTTCAGCTTTTTTACCTTCCCTCATGTCACATGCTGCTCTTAAAGCCTTAATTTCTGCCAACTGAGCTAAGCAAGATTGCAGGCAAGCTTCCAATTTGATTACCTTAAGTCTAATTTATCCTGATGCACCACTTCAAACCCTGCATACTTGCTTTAACAAGAAACATCCACAAGAAAATCCTTTTTGTCCCCTTCATTCAAAGGCTCTGACTTTAAAACATTTCTCAGACTTGTGTGTCCTTCTTCCTTCATTATTTTCCTTAATGCCATCACAATTTCAACATACTTTCCAATTTAGTCTGAACTATATCCTGCCATTCCCAAGATCATCATCATCATCTGTCCTACTGTCTGAGGTTTGGGAACTTCAATTATCACTTCAATTTGATCCTGCGTTATAGCTTTTACTTCTTTAGATATTACACATCCAAAATATTACTTCTTTAGATATTACACGTCCAAAATATTCTAGCTGCTGCTGACAAAACAACAACTCCTTCCTTGATACTTTATGACTTCCTATGCCATCTTTTCCAAGATAATTACACTGTCTCTCACATTGCTTCTCACTTGTGGAACAAACCAACAAATCATCCACATACTATATCAACACCTTCCAAATCTGCCTTTAACATCTGATTAAAAAGCATGGGCCTAGTATTAAAACCCTGCTGCATCCTAGCCTAGGTGTATTTAATACCTCTTCTTAATGTTCTTACCATAGCTATGTTCAACACTATCTTAATTATTATTATTTCCTGATTACCATACCTGTTCACATCACGAACACACCTTATCCATTACCTATCTCCTTACTAGCCTTTCTTGACTTCTTCCTTGAGATCCCTCCATCCCTTGGGGACCCCAGTCCTGCCTGGGCTTATATCCTTATTTATTTCACTCCTGATGAGGCATTTGAGGAAACACTCTCCCAAATACATCTATTATTGGCATAGAATTATCTGGCCCCTGTTTGGCTCTGTCATGGGACTCACTGCGTGTCGGTGCATCACTTATTTCAGTCTTTTCAACCAGGTCTGTTGTTATTGACAACATTGTCTTTTCTTTTTCACGCTCTTTCTTTTTGAGCTCTTCAAGTTACATTTGCATCATTTTTCTCTGCACCTCTTCCTGCTGGTCTGCAAGTCTTTTTCCTATCTTTGCGATATTTCTCGACATCATTGACCAAATGATCACTGAATCGGGGGTGGGAAATAGATGACAATCCCACCACCTCTTCCAATCTAGACTTGACTTTAGGAGGAATGACATCCACCACAGTGGTTCAAAATATAGCGTTCATTAACTGGTTGCCTTCTATATTTGTTCAGTTTCCAGACTCCACCTTTTCATCTTGTTCTCCAGATAGGCTGCTGGATTTTTGTCTGAGGGCCTGCCATACCCTCTGCCTGACTGTATCAAACAGCATGCCATTGTTTATTGCATTGTTCACAGTATTTTTATACCAGCCATCTTCAGGAGTTTAGTGGTTCTTATCACTATCACCAACAGTGCCTTCAAATCTCCCATAGCCAATAATCGTCTTCCAAAGCCATAATCCATTTCCTGCCCCATCAGGAACATTGGGTAAGGTTGTTTTTTTGTTGTTTAAAAAAAAAAAAATTAGCCCTTGTGGGTGCCCCAAAGGATAATCTGTGTCTGTCCTGCTCTTATCTTTTTAAAGCAGTATCATCAATTTATCTCTCTGCTTCCCACCTTAATCCTTTCTGGTGTGCCTTCTTTCTCATTCTAAACTCAATTTCTTACATCTCAGATAGTCTATCCTCCTTTGCAAATTTATTCACCTTCCTTTTACAATCTTCCACTGACTCCTCCTGATTTATTACTTTCACAGCTGTCGTTTCCTACTTCTGTTACCTCCTCACTGCCTCTCTCTCTCTCCTTTTCTCTCTAAACTGCTTAAGTACATCTAATTCCTTTCCTCCCCTCTTTTCCCACCTTTCCAACTTATCTGCGGCATACAATTCATAATTAACCCTTCCATCTTGTCACACATTTATCTTGAAAGTGCCTTCCTCACAACTGTTTCTGAAAATCTCAGCAAACAATCATTAGCCTTTTCCAACCAGAATGTTTATCTAAACAAACCACAAAAGCTGGTCATGTTTCAGCAATTAACTTATTTCCAATTATTTCAATCCATTCTCACCACTATTTTTAAATTTCCAATTCCTAGTACTAGTAACAATTTTCCAAATTAACTTTACTGAAAAGAAATCTATAGAAACATCAGCAAAACCAAGCAACCTTCATTTTCCAACTTTCCCCTTTTAAGCTGCGATGATACAAAGTGTTAATCGTTACCTTACAGCTGTTAGTAACCTCCCCCATTGCTTATCATATATATGAACTTTCTCATTCATTCAAAACATAGTAACATAGAAACATAGAAATTAGGTGCAGGAGCAGGCCATTCGGCCCTTCGAGCCTGCACCGCCATTCAATATGATCATAGCTGATCATCCAACTCAGTATCCTGTACCTGCCTTCTCTCCATACCCCCTGATCCCTTCAGCCACAAGGGCCACATCCAACGCCCTCTTAAATATGGCCAACGAACTGGCCTCAACTATCTTCTGTTGCAGAGAATTCCACAGATTCACCACTCTCTGTGTGAAAAATGATTTTCTCATCTCGGTCCTAAAAGACTCCCCCCTTATCCTTAAACTGTGACCCCTTGTCCTGGACATCCCCAACATCGGGAACAATCTTCCTGCATCTAGCCTGTCCAACCCCTTAAGAATTTTGTAAGTCTCTATGAGATCACCCCTCAATCTTCTAAATTCCAGCGAGTACAAGCCAAGTCTATCCAGTCTTTCTTCATTTGGAAGTCGTGCCATCCCAGGAATCAGTCTGGTGAACCTTCTCTGTACTCCCTCTATGGCAAGAATGTCTTTCCTCAGATTAGGAGACCAAAACTGTACGCAATACTCCAAGTGTGGCCTCACCAAGACCCTGTACAACTGCAGTAGAACCTCCCTGCTCTTGTAGTCAAATCCTTTTGCTATGAATGCCAACATACCATTCGCTTTCTTCACAGCCTGCTGCACCTGCATGCCTACTTTCAATGACTGGTGTACCATGACACCCAGGTCTTGCTGCATCTCCGCTTTTCCTAATCGGTCACCATTCAAATAATAGTCTACCTTCCTGTTTTTGTCACCAAAGCGGATAACCTCACATTTATCTGCCATGCATTTGCCCACTTACCCAGTCTATCCAAGTCATCCTGCAGCCTCCTAGCAGAGGGACGTCAAAGGCGTAAGAATCTGTTGGACTGAGTGAAGGCCGAGAGGGAAATAAAGACGCTCGAAAATTTGCTGCAAAACTTTTAAAAGATATTCTGAACTTGGACCAAGAACCTCTGCTGGGCCGAGCGCACAGGGCATTGAGACGTACCCCTAGGAGGGATGCTCCCCCAAGACAGATGATTGTGAAGGTGGCTTACGATCATGTTTTTGAAGATATGATGAAGATAATAATACATAAGAAAAATCTCAAATATGAGGGAGACAACATCAGTATCTTCAGAGATTACCCTGCGGAAGTGGCCAAGAGAAGATCTTTATTTACAGAAACAAGAGGTATCCTGAGGAACATAAAGAATCTGAGATATGGCCTGATGTACCCGGCAACATTAAGGGTAACTTATGATAATAAGGAGCACTGCTTCACCAAACATACAGAAGCTCTTGAATTCGCTCGAGACATTCAGAAGAAACTGGAAGAGGAAGAAGTAGAGGCAGAAACAGATGAAGATGAAGGACACTGAATATTATTGATCACTTACTTAATGATACTGATTATTTATCACTGATGATACTGTCCACCCACAGAAAAGGAGGAGGATTTACATTGAAGGAGGATTCGCAGGGAAGGAGGCGGAACAATGGACATGGACTCTATCTTGGGGTCAAGGAGGGATGGATGGATTATTAATAAATATAGTTTTGTATTAACTACGCCTCAAAAATGTATGTTAGCTCTCCTAATATAGTGCTACGACACTAATTATAATTGATATTAGTAGTATTATTAATCACTAAGTATATAAATTTAATACCCCACCCCGACATATATAGCCCTTAAGGCAAAAACGGAGCTGGAATTATTAACATCTTTTTTTTTTCACGGAAGTCCGTCGATTAGTGGCTTACACTAACACTAACTGCACTAACTATAGTTGTAGTCACTTTTTTTTCCCTTTACACTTTATTAACACCACCTACATTACTTACATTTTTTATTATTATTTTTATATTATGTATTTTATTTCATATTATATACTATATGGATTTAAGTATGATTGGTTGTATAGTTAGTTCAAGGAGACGTGTGTATAAGACAATGTCACAGATATTAAATTTCATCGATCTGATGTCTGGGTATAGGATTGGGTTGGATGAGCTGAGACATCTACTCCATTATAAACCACCTTAACAATAAAATGTATGATATAAACACTCGGATTGGGGGTGATGGAATCACCTTCTGTAGTTGGAATGTTAAGGGAATTAACGAACCAATTAAAAGAGGTAAGGTTTTAGCTCAATTAAATAGATTGAAATCTGATATTATTTTTCTCCAAGAGACACACCTTAGAAAAGACGCGCAGTATAGATTAACAGCAAAATGGATTTCCAAAGTATATCACTCTTCATTTACACATAAGTCTAGAGGGGTAGCAATAATTATTCGTAAAGGTATACCTTTTAAACAAAGCTCAATAATAGAAGATGTTGAGGGTAGATATATAATAATTACAGGTGAATTATATTCTAAAAAAGTAATCCTTATGAATATATATGGTCCTAATTTTGATAATCCATTATTCTTCAAGAAAATATTTAACTATCCCTATATCCACTCAACATAATCTAATAATTGGAGGAGATTTTAATTGTACCTTAGATAATTATTTAGATAGATCATCAACGAAAAGGAAAACCACTTCTAAATCAAGTACATTTATAAATTCTTTTATTAATACAGCAAACGTTAAGCATATCTGGAGAACAGATAACCCATCTGGTTGAGAATATTCATTCTTTTCACCTGTATTTGGAACCTACTCGAGGATAGACTATTTTTTAATAGATTCAAAACTAATCCCATTTACATATGACTCAAAATATCATAATATTATTATCTCGGATCACGCTCCATTAACATTTAAGATAAAATTAAAAGATATAATTATTAAAACCTCTAAGTGGAGACTCAACCCCCAAATATTAACGGATAGGGCTTGTTATGATTACTTGGTAAAACAGATTAAATTATTTTTTGAAACTAATGACAAACCTGGAATTTCACCATCATTGCTCTGGGATACATTTAAAGCATTTATGCATGATGCGATAATATCAGCACACGCATACTTTAATAAGGAAAATCGAAAGACTCAACAAAAGTTGGAAAATGAAATAAAACAATTAGATATTGAAAATGCAATATCCCCTTCTAAGGGACTAAGTAATAAAATTGCATCATTAAAATACAAGCTAAATAAAATATACTCAAATCAGATTATTAAACTTTTTCAACAGACTAAACAAGTACACTTTGAATTTGGGGATAAACCACAAAAATTACTGGCACGTCAGCTTAGAAAATTAGATGAGGAGAAAATGATACATAAAATTAGATCTGATCAAGTAGAAATATTGACTTTACCAAAAGATATCAATGATACATTTTTACAATATTATCAAAATCTTTACTTATCTAAACTAGCAGGTCAATCAGATGGAATGGAAACATTCCTACAAGAATGTCATATTAATAGTTTAGATCAGGAAGGTAGAGACTTGTTAAACGCTGATATATCAGTAAAAGATATTGAAGAATCAATTGGATCATTAAATAACGGAAAAGCCCCAGGCCCTGATGGCTTAAGTGTTGAATTTTATAAGAAGTTTCATGATCTGATCTCTCCACGCTTACATACAATATATAAATATGCTTATGAACAAGGAAAGTTACCAGAATCATTAAATGAGTCTACAATTACACTTATCCCTAAAGTTGATAAAGATTTGGAAGACCCTGGATCATACAGAGCAATAGCTCTTTTAAATACTGATCAAAAAATACTAACTAAAATTTTATCTCGGAGGCTAAGTTTAGTGATTAATAAATTAATACATCATGACCAAACAGGTTTTATTCCAAAACACTAATCATCCTATAATCTGAGACGTCTATTCAATGTCATGTACTCAAAAAGAGTGAATGATATTGAACTAGCTGATATATCCTTAGATTCTGAAAAAGCATTTGACCAGGTTGATGGCCATATTTATTTAAAATAATGCAGAAATTTCAACTGGGGGATAGATTCTCCAAATGGGTAAAAATCATATACTCGAATCCAACTGCAAGAATATTAACAAATCAAATGCTATCAGCAAAATGTAAACTCTTTAGGGGTTGTAGACAAGGATGCCCGTTATCACCATTACTATTTGCTCTGGTAATAGAACCATTAGCCAAAATGATTAGATCAGAATCAGAAATATATGGATATAATACCAAAACTACGACGAATAAAATATCTCTATACGCAGATGACATCTTAATTTATATTACAAAACTGGTGATTAGTATTCCCAATCTATTTAATGTTATAACTAAGTTTAGTACATTTTCTGGGTATAGAATTAATTAGAAAAATAAAAGTGAAATTATGCCTATAACTGGAATAAAAATATATTAGAACAATTCCCACTTAAAATAGTCATGGACAAACTCAAATATTTAGGAATTAATGTATCTAAATCGTATAACTGTCTATTTAAATATAATTACCCTCAATTATTAAATAAACTAAAAATATATATTTTATATTGGAAAACACTACCTATATCAATGATCGGTAGAATGAATGCTATAAAAATGATTTTTTTACCACAATTGTTATATATATTTCAAGCAATCCCTTTATACCTCCCTAAAATGTTTTTTTTTAAATATAGATACTTTGGTTAATAGTTTTATTTGGGACTATAAAAACCATCGAATAAGTAAAAAACATCTATGTAAATCTAAAATAAATGGTGGACTAGCACTACCAAATTTCTTATATTATTTCTGGGCAGTTCATATTAAGAATATGAATTTTTGGTTGGTAAATTTAGATCATGAACCAAGCTGGCTAAAGATGGAAAAGGCTGTTTGCCTTTTGATGTAGGTTTGATTCTTTTTGCACCAAGGGAAGTACAAAAAAAAAAAAATGTATGGTGACAACCCTATAATTCATAGCAATAGACGTATTTGGAAACAAATAGTTAAGACCCTACATATGGATAATTTGTCACTTTGTTTGCCAATTATGAATAATCCCTTGTTTAGGCCCTCTGTATTGGACAAGGGGTTTAAACACTGGAATGATTTAGGAATTAAAAGGATAGAACACCTTTACAAAAGGAAGGAAAAATTCCTTCATTTCAAGAGTTACAGGATATCTATGGATTGCAGTCAAATAACATATTTAGGTATTTACATATTAGAAACTATATTAAGTCAAATACGCAAGACTATAAAAATAGAAATCCAGGATTATTAGATGAATTGTTTAATAAACACCCAAATACAGAAACATTAATAGCGATATATATATATATATATAATATTATTTTGGATAAGGAAATCCCAACTTTGGAAATATATCGACAAACATGGGAAAATGAAATATGTTTATCTATAATGAAGGAAACTTGAGAAGAAAGCCTACAATGTATACATCGTTGCTCATTAAATGCTAGACATATATTGATACAATTTAAGGTATTAACCATATAACCATATAACCATATAACAATTACAGCACGGAAACAGGCCCTCTCGGCCCTTCCAGTCCGTGCCGACCATTTGTTTTCCCCTAGTCCCATCTACCTGCTCTCAGACCATACCCCTCCATTCCCTTCACGTCCATATACCTATCCACTTTACTCTTAAATGTTAAAATCGATCCTGCCTCCACCACTTCTGCTGGAAGCTGATTCCACACAGCCACCACCCTCTGAGTAAAGAAGTTCCCCCTCACGTTACCCCGAAACCTCTGTCCCTTAATTCTCATGTCATTCCCTCGTTTGAATCTTCCCTACCCTCAATGGGAAAAACGTATCCACGTCAACTCTGTCTATCCCTTTCATCATTTTAAAGACCTCAATCAAGTCCCCCCTTAACCTTCTGCGCTCCAAGGAATAAAGACCTAACTTGTTCAACCTTTCTCTGTAACATAGTTGCTGGAACCCTGGCAACATTCTAGTAAATCTCCTCTGTACTCTCTCTATTTTGTTGACATCCTTCCTATAACTAGGCGACCAAAATTGTACACCATACTCCAGAATTGGTCTTACCAATGCCTTGTACAATTTTAACATTACTTCCCTACTCCTATATTCAATGCTCTGATTTATAAAGGCCAGCACACGAAAGGCTTTCTTTAGCACCCCATCTACATGCGATTCCACCTTCAGGGAACTATGCACAGTTATTCCTAAATCCCTCTGTTCCACAGCATTCCTCAATTCCCTACCATTTACCATGTACGTCCTATTTTGATTTGTCCTGCCAAGATGTAGCACTTCACACTTCACAGCATTAAACTGCATCTGCCATCTTTCAGCCCACTTTTCCAAATGGCCCAAATCTCTCTGTAGACTTTGAAAATCTACTTCATTATCCACAACACCACCTATCTTAGTATCATCTGCATACTTACTTATCCAAATTTCCACCCCATCATCCAGATCATTGATGTACATGACAAACAACAGTGGACCCAACACAGATCCCTGAGGCACCCCACTGGTCACCGGCTTCCAACCTGACAAACTGCCATCCACCATTACTCTCATTCAGCCACTGTTGAATCCATCTTGCTACTCCGCCATTAACACCCAAAGATTGAACCTTCTTAACCAACCTTCCATGGGGAACCTTGTCAAAGGCCTTACTGAAATCCATATAGACAACATCCACTGCTTTACCCTCATCAATTTCCCTAGTTACCGCTTCAAAAAATTCAAGAAGGTTTGTCAAACATGACCTTCCAGGCACAAATCCATGTTGACTGTTCCTGATCAGACCCTGTTTATCCAGATGCTTATATATATTATCTCTAAGTATCCTTTCCATTAATTTGCCCACCACTGACGTCAAACTAATAGGTCTATAATAGTAAGATTAAACGAGAACTTACCAGTTCGAAGTTTGATCGTTATTTTATGAGGAGTTACGATGAGGGATTACGTGAAGAACCCGCCTCACGCTGGCAAACGGCATACTTCAAAGCAGCGGCATGAAAAACACAGAACACCAAATAGCCGAAGTAACATAGTAAGGCTCATAAAAGACTTAGAACTACCAGATTGATCATTTATTTTATGAGGGTGGGAGTGGAGGGCACGTAATCCCTCATCGTAACTCCTCATAAAATAACGATCAAACTTCCGTTGGCGCTATGGAGCGTTAAACCATAGCACCAGCCAGCTCCGCAAAAATTTTTCAAAAAACGGGAATTTAAACGGATTTAAAAGAACTTACCGATCGACTGCTTTCACTGTCTGCCGCCTCAACATCGACGGTACCGGCTGACGTCATCAGCCCTGCGACAAATCATGATGGCACGGAGCCCTACCGAGAAAACGAAGGCTCGAAAAACCCGGGCGAGACCGGGAGAAGGCCTGGGAGAAGCCTCGGACTCCAGTAGGGCCAGCTCCTTGGAAGACGTCTCCAGGAAAGCAGACACAGGAGGTGAGGACTTGAAAACTTTTATTTCTCACCAGATGGCTGATTTAAAACGTGAGTTCAAGGCAGAAATGAAAGATATAAAGAAAGAAATGAAAGAAATAAAGGGAAATATAAAGGAAGAAATCTCTCAAATTAATAATCAGATGGACTTGATGAAAAATCAATGGTGTGAATTTCAAAAAGATACAAAGACACAAATTGATAATAAGTTCAAGAAAGAATCAGAAATATTGAAGAATGAAATCATTGATATGATTAATAATTTGGAACGTAAGATGGAGGGTAAACTTGAAAATGTTAAAAAAGACTTTAAACATAAGATTGACCCTATTGCAAATGTGGTCGAACAACAAGTTGATGGCATTAAAAACCTTGAAAAGATAGCGGAGGCTAGTACTGTGTCTACAGCAAAGCTGATAACAGAACAAGAACGTCTACTGGAGTTGTTATCCAAAGTAACAGATAAATGCACGCAGCTAGAAGGCTATCAAAGAAGGCAGAACTTGAGGATTGCAGGGATTCCTGAAGGTCTAGAGAAACACGAAGACACTCGAGAATTCACTGCTAAATTACTGCAAGCTGTTTTATCTTTGGATGATATGCCTGTTTTAGCTCGTGCACATCGAGTCGGCAGAAGACAGACCAGTGCAAACGCCCCCCCAAGACAAATCATCGTCAAGTTACAATATGATTTCACCCTCGAGGATATTATGCGAAGAGCCTCGAGAACAAAGAATCTGACGTTTCAAGGACAAAGAATCAGTATCTATCGAGACTATCCCCCAGAGGTTGCCAGAAAACGAAAAGCGTTTAACGAAGCCAAAAACCTTATGAGGGGTGTAGAAAACTTGAGATACGGTCTGAATTACCCAGCCATCCTAAGAGTTACTTATAACAGCGTGGAACACTTTTTCAAGACTCCAACAGAAGCAATGGAATTTGCAAAGCAGTTTGACACTTGAAAACCATCTACAAGCAAATATACTGCCTTTTACTATTTTTAAAGACCTAGTACGGTCTCTTAACATTTTATGAAACTTTATACGACAATATGGAATTAGAAGAAATCAGAAGGAATGGACAATGTCGTATGGAACGAAATGTTTTCCCGGATTGGAAGAAGCTCACCGAACATTGACAATTACTCATAATATACAACTAACACAAACAAATAACACACATACTAAAATTATAACGCGGTTTTATTATTACTATGACTGTTATTAACCAAGACTGTGCACTATTGCTAATTAATACTACTAATAATTAATATCTTATGTCTTGTTACATTTGGAGATATCCTCCCCTTAATGTATTTCTCCCTCTTTTAATAATGACTTCTATTTTTTGTATTTAAAAAAAAAAAAAATTCTTTAACTGTGGCTTTATAATTAGATTTTTTTAAACTAATCTTAGATATATATACTTTTATGATGATTAATATCACTCCTTTCATTTCTTTAATACTATATTCCCGTTAAAATATTATCATGGAATAATAATTCCTTAAAATTAGGAGCTGGCTAAATTAATAACATCAATGCCGGAAGCCTTTAGATTAATAGCCAATATAGCTTGGCTTTCACAAACTACAAATATTTTATTTGTAGTTTTTCTATTCTTTATACACTCTATTAAGCTTTTTACTCACTTTTCATTATTCTTTTATGTTTACTATATCTTTCAGTTTGAATGGAGCTATATACTGGAACAATGGAGATACATTCGTGAAGCACATAAAAGAGATCTAAAATTCATCTATTCGGTGTTCGGGTGTAAGGTTAAGTCTACTGCGCGGACCCTTGGACCCTATTCTAGATTCCCACAAACCTAAAATGCAGGATTTAAAAAGAAATATGGGGAACGAGGGATTAACCTTTTGCAGTTGGAATGTTAAAGGTATCAATGAACCAATAAAAAGAGGAAAAATATTGACACACTTAAAGGCAATGAAAGCTGATGTAATTTATATTCAAGAAAACTCACCTAAAGAAAGACGCTGAAAATAGGCTGAAAGCTAAATGGATAGATAAAATATATCACTCTTCCTTTACGCATAAATCAAGAGGCGTAGCAATATTATTTCGTAAAGGTACTTTATTTAAGCATATATCTACTATATCTGATAAAGATGGCAGATACATTATTGTAATAGGAGAAATAAATAGGGAAAAAATGATTTTTGTTAACATCTATGGACCAAATTTTGATAGTCCTTTATTCTTTAAGAAAGTACTTAATAATATTCCAGAATTAACACATTACAATTTGATAATTGGAGGAGATTTTAATTGTACATTAGACCCTTATTTAGATAGATCTTCAAAACAGAGGAAAACTAAATCGCATTCTAGTGATTTATTAAACGCATACATTCAAACGACTAACATTAAAGATGTTTGGAGAACAGAAAATCCTACTGGTCGAGAATATTCCTTCTACTCGCCAGTGCATAAAACCTATTCAAGAATAGATTACTTCCTAGTAGATGCAAAGCTTATTTCACTTACTTACGAATCCAAATATCATAATATTATAATTTCAGATCACGCACCATTAACATTTAAAATTAAAATAAATGGTAAAACAGGAAATCTAGGACAATGGAAACTTAATCCACAAATTTTAAAAAATAAAACAACTCAGGAATACATCATAACTCAGATTAAGATGTTTTTTGAAATAAATGATCAACCAGAAATATCTCGCTCTTTATTATGGGAAACATTTAAAGCATATCTTCGAGGAATTATGATTTCTTCACAAGCATTCCATAATAAGAAGATTCGGAAGGAACAACATGACTTAGAAAGGGAGATTAAACAATTAGATATACAGAATGCAACAAAATCAGATATAATAATACATAATAAAATTGTAGCATTGAAGTATAAATTAAATAAAATATATACTGATCAAGTTTTAAAATACTACCAACATACTAAACAATTGTTGTTTGAATTTGGAGACAAACCACAAAAACTATTGGCTCGACAATTAAGGAAAATTGAAGCGGAAAAAATTATACATAGGATTAAATCACAAAACGGTGAATTATTAATACAACCCAAGGATATTAATGAAAGATTTATGCAATATTATAAAAATTTGTATACTGGTAACACAACAGTAAATAAAACAGAAATAGATGCCTTTTTAAATGTATGTAACTTAAAAGAATTAGATTTACAAAATAGAGAATTTTTAAATGCCGATATTTCAATAAAAGAAATCCAAGAATCTATTAAATCTTTAAAAAATGGTAAAACTCCAGGACCAGATGGTATAGGCTCGGAATTTTATAAAATTTTTCATGCCCAAATGGTCCCATATTTAAAATCATTATATGAACAGATATATACACAAGAGAAATTACCAGATACATTGAACGAATCTATTATAACACTTATACCTAAAATAAATAAAGATTTGGATGACCCAGGATCGTATAGAGCAATTGCTTTATTAAATACGGATCAAAAAATTTTAACAAAAATTCTTGCACAAAGACTAAGCAAAATTGTTAACGAATTAATTCATCCTGATCAAACAGGATTTATACCTAAAAGATATTCTTCATATAATTTAAGACGGTTATTTAATATCATATATTCGAAAAGAAGTGATAAAAAAAGACTTAGTAGTCATCTCGTTGGATGCAGAAAAAGCTTTTGACCAGGTGGAATGGCCTTATCTATTTTCGGTGATGGAAGCCTTTAAGCTTGGTGATAAGTTTACTACTTGGATTAAATTATTATATGCAAATCCAACAGCTAGAATAATAACAAACCATATGTTATCAACTAGGTTTAGTTTATCTCGAGGTTGTAGACAAGGCTGTCCTTTATCACCATTACTGTTTGCGTTAGCAATCGAACCTCTTGCTCAAAGGGTAAGACTACATCCAGAAATATATGGATACGATACTAAAGATACTAAGAATAAAATCTCGTTATATGCGGACGATATATTACTTTATATTACTAAACCGGAAATAAGTATCTGTAATTTGTTAAAACTAATAACGGAATTTGGTTTAATTTCAGGATACAGTATCAATTGGAATAAAAGTGAACTTATGCCAATAACCATGAATAATTTACAGATATTACAACAATTTCCTTTTAAGATAACAAATGAAAATATTAAATATCTTGGTATTTTTTGTTACAAAAAGATTTGACTCTTTATTTAAATCTAATTTCCCGTTATTATTGAATAAATTAAATAAAAATATCTTATACTGGAAAAGCTTACCTATCTCAATGTTAGGTAAAATAAACGCAATAAAAATGATTTTCCTCCCACAATTATTATATTTATTTCAATCAATCCCGATATATCTCTCTAAAAATTTCTTTAAAAAAGTAGATTCAATAGTCACTAACTTTATTTGGGATTATAAAAATCATAGAATAAATAAAAAACATTTATGTAAAGCTAAAATAAACGGGGGCTTAGCTTTACCAAATTTTATGTTTTATTATTGGGCAGTTAACATTAGAAATATGAATTTTTGGTTAGGAGAAATAGATAATAAACCAAATTGGTTAAAAATGGAAAGAGAAGACTGTTTTCCATTTGAAATTAGCTCTATAATATTTGCTAATACTAATGTACCTAAGAAAATTTATAGTGAAAATTTGATAATAGAAAGTGGAATACGTATTTGGAAACAAATAAAGAAAACACTAAAACTAAAATTTATACCGCTAGGTCTTACAATTGCCAACAACTTTACGTTTTAAACCGTCAATGATGGATAAAGCTTTTATACAATGGAAAAATAAAGGAATTTTAAATATAGGGGATCTTTATAAGGATAATTCTTTTCTTTCATTTCAAGAATTACAACAAACTTACGGGCTTCATAATAATGAATATTTCAGATATTTACAAATCAGAAACTATATCTCTGCAAATACACAAGAACTTAGAAATAGAAAGAGTGAAATTTTAGATGAATGCTTGAATAAACATCCAAATACAGAAAAAATGATATCATACATTTACAATATTTTGTTGGAAAGTGATATTCCATCATCGGAAATACATAGACAGCGCTGGGAAAATGAACTAAGTCAAATAATAAGTCCAGAAATATGGGAAGAAAGCCTACAACATATACATTACTGCTCTTTAAATGCTAAACATGCACTTATACAGTTTAAAATCTTACATAGATTACATTATTCTAAATCTAAACTACATAATATATTTCCAAAACTATCACCTATATGTGATAAATGTCAAATCATGGAAGCAACTCTGTCACACTCATTTACTAATTGTACGAAGATTTTAGAATATTGGAATGAAATATTTAAAATAATCTCGAAAGTTATTAATATTACTATGATTTATGACCCAAAGTTAATCATACTTGGAATACCGGAAACGGAACAAATAATTACAAGGAATCATAGAACTTTTATCGACTATTCTTTAATAATTGGGAAAAAATTAATATTAAAATTTTGGAAAGGCCCTGTATCCCCAACAATTAAAATGTGGAATACAGAAATGACGGAGACACTTCACTTGGAGAGATTGAGACTTGTCCTTATGGACAGGTTAGATCTCTTCAAGGAGATATGGTCTCCCTATATTAAATATCTACAGGGTCACAATGGTTCGGCGCAGGGACTTGACTGAGGCCTGAATATCTGAATGGATGAAGAAATACACATAACAAATCATGAATGTATCTCCAAGATTGGATTATTTAGTAATACTTCATTCTCCATCAAACTTTTCACATTTTCTTTTCTATTTTCTATTCTTTTTCTCTATCTTTCTATCTTTAATTAAGGAAAAAATTATAGAAACATATTATATAAATTTTTAATACGTACACACTTATTTCTGTTCGTATGAAAAGATTATAGATGTCTTAAACTTGTAATTATATAAAACTATGTATTTTCAATTATACAATAATTATGAAATATAAAATTAACAATAATACAAACATTATTAATATTTTGATAACATTATGAATATCAAAAAAACTTTGTTTAAGATTGGGTACTACGTAGTTATATTAGCGGGGATTTCTATTTGGTAATTAGAAGAATATCTATGATTTGAGAAATCTAAGTGTATTACTTATTTTAGGAATATACTACATATACTTCCAATTATATAAAATAAATAACAATGAAATGTATAATGGATAATATTACAATTAACATAAATAGTATTAATCGATAATCAATATGTTATAATTTTATATATTATATAACTCTCAATGTCGTACAAGAGTGTACTTGGTATATATTGTTTCTACAATAAAAAAAATTAAAAAAAAAAAAAAAAAAAAAAAAAAAACTTCGAACTGGTAAGTTCTCGTTTAATCTTACTATTTTACTTCGGAGTCACGTGAGTGACTACATGAAGATTTTAAAGCTTTCTGTGTTTTTTATGTCGTAATATTTAATTAGTACGACAGTCCGGCTAAGTAAATACATACATGAGAAACCAGACTAATATTAGTTCTTTCCATAATTAACTTTTTTAATGGTTTAAAGAACATATAATAACCCTCCTTATATCCGAGGGAATGATTACAAGTGATAAACGATATAAGTGACTACATAACTGGTTATAGTAATCAATAGTATACAAAGCAGGTGATTATATTGATCCCAACACCGCGTGGCCAAAGCTTGTCATAGTGTGAACAGGTTTATTGTAGAACTTTGAAAAAGTTTCTTCTTTACTCCACCCTGCGATTTTTAAAATATGCTCGAGTGGTACGTCCCGCACCTTCGCCGCGGACGTAGCTGCAGCCCTGGTGGAGTGAGATTTGAACACATCAGTGTCTACTCCTGCTAAAAGCAACACCTGTTTCAACCATTTTGAGATAGTTTGAACTGAAGCTTTTGTGTGTGGCTTTTTATGTGTAATCATTAACGTTTTTTCATTTCCTCGAAGAGTTTCAGTAACTTTAACATATTGATTCAAATGTTTAACCACACACAAAGTAGGATCAATAGGATAAGCTTGAAAAGTTACCTTAGCTCCAGATCTCCCTGGTCTGCTTTGTTTGATCAGATCGTAAACATAGAACACAATGTTATCTGTAGTCACATACATACAGTCTAAGCGCAACATTTGTAAAGTTTGCACTCTTTGAGCTGAGACCAATGACATTAACATTATTAATTTCAATGTTAATCTTTCCAATGACAATCCTTCAATTGGAGTCCATTGCCTAAGTAAGGTAAGTACAATGCTCACATCCCAAATCTCTGTATATCTTGGTTTGGGTGGATTGATGTTAAAGATTCCTTTCATGAATCTAGATATTAATGGATGTGATCCAATTGATTTCTGGTCAGACATTAGTCCTAAATAAGATGATAAGGCACTGCGTGCAGTGTTAATGGCACTGTAACTTAAATGTTGCTCAAAATGCAATTTGGCAAGGAACTCCAAAACATTTCAATATTCACAGTATCATAAGAAATATTTGACTGTGTGCAAAATTCTTCCCATTTCTTTATATGTGTCATATATTGTTTTTGTGTGCTATCTCGCCATGATGCGACTATAACTTCCATAGTTTTGTCCGACAATCCCAGCTCCTGTAGTGGTCTGGTCAAAACCTGCAGATTAATAAATTCATATATGCATATAATGGATAAATTTCTTTAGTTACTGGATTAATCAAAATATCACTACAGTTAGGAATTTACATATATGGTTCTTTAATCATATTCAGCATTAACGGGAACCAAGGTTGTGTTGGCCAATTTGGAACTACCAACAATCCTGTGGCAGAATCTTGTTCTATTTTCTTCAGACATTTCTGAATCAAAACAAATGGTGGAAAAGCATAAAAGAACATATTCCCCCAGTTCAATGAAAAACCATCTACTGCTACTGCATCTGGATCGTGTTCCCAAGACACATATTTAGGCAATTGATGATTAAGCCTTGATGCAAACAGATCAATTTCTGGTAAACCAAATTGGGTTACAATATTCTTAAATATTGATGGATTAAGCATCCATTCTGTGTTATCTTTAAATATCCTTGATCTTTTATCTGCCACCACATTGTCTTTACCTGGAATGTAATTTGCTGAAATCCAAATTTGGTGGTCAATACACCATTGCCATATTTCTTTGACCAGACAATCACATGATACTGATCTAACTCCCCCCATGTGATTAATATATGCAACCGCCGTTTTATTGTCTAACTGTATTAATACATGTAGACCCTTTTTTGAACAACAATATGCTTTTAATCCATAGAAAGCACCCAATAACTCTAAATAGTTAATACCATAAGTTTGAAGAAACATTTCTTCTTGAACTTTCCATCTACCTCCACAACTGGAGGATGAATCTGTTGCCCCCCATCCGAGAGCACTAGCATCTGTTTGTAAAACCATTTCAGGCTGTTTAATCAGAATGTTTTTAGCAGCTTGTGGGACATTTTCAACCCACCATTGTAATTCCAACACAGCTTCTTTTGTTAATTGCATAGGCCTATCAAAGTGGCCTGCTTTCTCTTTGAGAGCTCTTATTTTGTCCCTTTGAAGATTTTGATAATGTAATGGACCAAATTCTACTGCAGGAAATGCTGCTACTAGTTTCCCAATGGTTTTCGCTACTTCTCGGATGGAAGGATAAGGTTTGTGAATGAGATTATTACAGGTTACCAAAATATCATCAACTTTATCTGTTGGTAAAGTTACTAACATAGTCACTGAATCAATTACAAACCCCAAAAAGTTAATTGATTGTGCTGGCTGCAGCTGGGACTTAATTGGATGAATCAAAAACCCAAGCTTTTCAAACAAAGCTTTAGTAACTGAAACTGAGTTCTCACCTGACTCTTGATTATCATTAATGATTAGAATGTCATCGAGATAAGCCATAACGACGTGTTTTTGTGCTCTTAATTGGGCTAACACTGGTTTCAACAGTTTCGTAAAGAGCCTGGGAGCTGAACTCAATCCATTTGGCAAAGCTTTAAACTGCCATAATTGTCCCAGCCAATTAAATTTTAAGTACCTCCGGAAACTCTGATGTATAGGTACAGAATAATAAGCGTCTTTTAAGTCAATCTTAGCCATATAACAACCTGCTGAAATTAAATATCTTACAGTATTAAATGTTTCCATTTTAAAATGTTTGTATTCTACAAACTTATTTAAATCTGTAAGGTCCAGAATAATTCTGCAACCACCATCTTTTTTATTTCTCCGAAAAATGTTAGAGACAAATTGATGCTCGTGTTCATAAGTTTTTTCAATTACCCCTTTTTCAGATAATTTGTCAATTTCCACATTAATCTCTGCTTTATCAATAGCAGTAAACACGAAAGCATAAGCAGGTTTATTCTGTACAGGCGGATTAACCCCTTCTTTAAATGTAATAATGGCTCCTGAAACTGCTTGTAATATAAATCGATCAGAAGTAATAGTAAGCCAGTCTTTATAAAACTTTTGTAATCTCCCTCCAACTGGAGTTTTATCTGCAGTTTCTTTAAGTATAACACAAGTCTTTAATACCTCTCCATATGAGCGTGGTGGTCTCCTTCTCCCTGAATATGGGTAAGCATTGGGCTGTGCAGGACGATAATACTTCCTTGACAAATTTCTGCCTCTATTTCCGAAGTCAAAACCCCTTCGGGGCGAAAAATATCTTTTTTGTCCAAAGACGAAAGGCTTCACACCGCTAAAATATTTAGCTTCTTCATCCAACTCTTTCAGTTGTTTAGGCAGATTTTCTCCAAACAGATACCCAGGAGCTTGAACACCACTTGCTCGACACAGGCTTGCAAATCTAGGGTGAAATATGGGCCGAATCGCCATTTTCCTCATACAGTTAATTTCATAGAAAGAATTGCACAATAAGCCCAAAGTATCTTTTTGAATCTTATCCATCTCCAATCTCTCCATTTGTCTTCCATAGGCCGTAACGGCAGCAGAAATTAGTTTGAGAGTTTTTTGAAATCTCACTTCTTGAGCTCTCATACTTGGAGTCATGGATGTCCATATCAATGGATTAACCGTAGGCACTTCCAATGAGGCACAATTTCCTGGTGTCTTATATAATTCTGATGTTTCAATCATCACAGAATCTTGAAGTTGGTGAGACACCATATAATTAATACTGGCAGCTAGGTTCTCTTCCATAGCCTCACCACTTCCTTCAGGTATAGCAAATTCTTTTGCTATCCCAGGCACATTTGGCCTTTTCTTTTTACTTTGTGGTGTGCATTCAAAATCCAAATCACCACCAGCAGGGTCTGCCTTCTGCAGCCCTAAATCAATTGGGATTTCACCCCATGAGACTTCTTCCAGCCCAAATCCTGGGTCCGGATTTTCAAACTCCCAACTTGGCCCACAGCCATATTCAGAATAATCAAACCCCTCAGAGCTTTTTTGGGATCCTTCTGGGTCTCATGATTTTCTGGAGAACTTTCTCCATATGCTCCATTTTTAACCACATAGTTTTATTATCTGGAGGACTTTCAGTATCAGAGTCATCAGAAACCACGGGCCTCTCAGATTTCTTTTTACATTTTTTAGGAGCATTTCCCTCCGTGGTTATTATTACTGGAGAATCTAGAAACTCGCTATCGGGTATATCAGCGGCCACCGGTATTGGAACCGGATCCGCACTAGCTTCTTGTCCCGTATTTTTATTTTCACCCCGGGAAGATCTTTTTACCCGCGAATTTCTCTTTGCCGATTTCTCCATTTTTCTTTATAATCAGTGCTAAATCAGCACGTTTACGCGACTCTGAATTTTACTTTTACTTTCGCTTGCTGGGCACACCCAGCGTACGCTAAAAAACATCCCGACTTTGCTGCACTTACCTGCGGGGCCGTTCCGACCGCTGCGAGGAGCTGCTCCTTACTGCAGCTCCTCCTTCCGCCGTCAGCGTCGACGTAATGCCGTTTGCCAGCGTGAGGCGGGTTCTTCACGTAGTCACTCACGTGACTCCGAAGTAAAATTGCTAGGTTTATTCTTTGAACCCTTTTTAAACAATGGAACAACATGCGCAGTACGCCAATCCTCCGGCACTATTCCCGTTTCTAATGACATTTGAAATATTTCTATCATAGCTCCTGCTATTTCTACACTAACTTCCATCAATGTCCTAGGGAATATCCTGTCAGGACCTGGAGACTTATCCACTTTTATATTTTTCAAAAGTGTCAGTACTTCCTCCTCTTTGAATCTCATAGTTTCCATAGCTACTCTACTTTTTCCCCTTAACTCACCGAGTTCAATATCCTTCTCCTTGGTGAATACTGAAGAAAATAAATTGTTCAATATCTCCCCCATCTCTTTTGGCTCTGCAGATAGCTGTCCATTCTGGTTCTCTAATGGTCCAATTTTATCCCTCGTTATCCTTTTGCTATTAATCGAGCTGTAAAAACCCTTTGGGTTTACTTTCACCTTTCTTGCCAAAGCAACCTCATATCTTCTTTTAGCCTTCCTAATTTCTTTCTTAAGATTCTTTTTACATTCTTTATACTCCTCTAGCACCTCATTTACTCCATGCCTCCTATAATTATTGTAGATATCTCTCTTTTTTTGAAACAAGTGTCCAATTTCCCTTGAAAACCATGGCTCTTTCCAATTTTTACTATTTCCTTTCAACCTAACAGGGACATAAAGATTCTGTACTCTTACAATTTCCCCTTTAAATGTCCTCCATTTCTCTTCTATATCCTTCCCATGAAACAAAGTGTCCCAATTCACTCCTTTAAAATCCTTACGCATTCCCTCAAAGTTAGCCTTTCTCCAATCAAAAATCTCCACCCTAGGTCCAGTTCTGACTCTCTCCATAATTATATTGAAACTAATGTTATTGTGATCACTGGTCCCGAAGTGCTCACCAACGCATACCTCCGTCACCTGACCTGCCTCATTTCCTAACAGGAGGTCCAGCACTGCCCCTTCTCTGGTCGATACCTCTATGTACTGCTGCAAAAAACTATCCTGCACAGATTACATTATTCACTGTATTACATAGATTACATTATTCAAAAACGAAATTAAATAGAATTTATTCGAACATTTCTCCTATTTGTGATAAATGTCAGAACTTGGAAGCTAATTTAACGCATAGTTTTGTAACATGTATAAAACTTAATTATTATTGGTCAGAAATCTTTAGAGTTATCTCTGAAGTTCTTAAAATTAAACTAGACCCACATCCAAAATTAATAATATTAGGCGTTCCGGATTCAAATTTAATATTAACAGTAAACCAAAGAAATTTCTTGGGTTACTGTTTGATAATAGGGAAAAAATTAATATTGAAATTTTGGAAGGGAACATTATCCCCCACAATTAAAATGTGGACAGTGGAAATGTTGGAGACGTTGCATTTGGAAAGAATCAGATTTGTCCTAATGGACAAATACGAACTCTTTGAACAGATATGGTCTCCATATACAGAATATTTGAAGGGGTAGCTGTTCTTGGCATCACAACTCAATGGGTACCCAGCAGGATTAGATGAAAATAATTCTCTGTTTTTCTTTTTGATTTGTAGACATGTCTCCATTGATATCGCTATTTGAAATTGTGTTAGTCACTATTATGATGTATACTATAATCTCTCTTTTTTTTAAATATACTTTATTTTAATTAAATACATATAACAAGCATATATACATATGTATATATATATATATTTTTTCTCCTTCCTTTTCTATTTCTCTTTCTTTATAATCAAAATTATTATTTAATCACTATTCTTATTGATTAAAATCTATTCTTTTCTTTTTCTACTTTAAAAAAAAATAGAAGTTATAAGAACTATTCGTAACATTCGTATACTTATTGAAATAAGTTGGTTGTGTATTTGAAAAGTTGTTAAAGAAAAAAACACAAAAAAAAACGATTTTCACATCTTGGTCCTAAAAGACTTCCCCCTTATCCTTAAACTGTGACCCCTTGTCCTGGACTTCCCCAACATCGGGAACAATCTTCCTGCATCTAGCCTGTCTAACCCCTTAAGAATTTTGTAAGTCTCTATGAGATCACCCCTCAATATTCTAAATTCCAGCGAGTACAAGCCAAGTCTATCCAGTCTTTCTTCATATGGAAGTCGTGCCATCCCAGGAATCAGTCTGGTTAACCTTCTCTGTACTCCCTCTATGGCAAGAATGTCTTTCCTCAGATTAGGAGACCAAAACTGTACGCAATACTCCAGGTGTGGCCTCACCAAGACCCTGTACAATTGCAGTAGAACCTCCCTGCTCTTGTACTCAAATCCTTTTGCTATGAATGCCAACATACCATTCGCTTTCTTCACAGCCTGATGCACCTGCATGCTTACGTTCAATGACTGGTGTACCATGACATCCAGGTCTCGCTGCATCTCCCCTTTTCCTAATCGGTCACCATTCAAATAATAGTCTACCTTCCTGTTTTTGGCACCAAAGTGGATAACCTCACATTTATCCACATTATACTGCATCTGCCATGCATTTGCCCACTCACCCAGTCTATCCAAGTCATCCTGCAGCCTCCTAGCATCCTCCTCACAGCTAACACTGCCCCCCAGCTTCGTGTCATCTGCAAACTTCAAGATGTTGCATTTAATTCCCTCGTCCAAATCATTAATGTATATTGTAAATAGCTGGGGTCCCAGCACTGAGCCTTGCGGCACCCCACTAGTCACTGTCTGCCATCCTGAAAAGGACCCGTTCACTCCTACTCTTTGCTTCCTGTCTGCCAGCCAGTTCTCTATCCACATCAATACTGAACCACCAATACCGTGTGCTTTAAGTTTGTATACCAATCTCTTGCGTGGGACCTTGTCGAAAGCCTTCTGAAAGTCCAGATACAACACATCCACTGCTTCTCCCTTATCCACTCTACTAGTTACATCCTCAAAAAATTCAATAAGATTCGTCAGACATGATTTACCCTTCGTAAATCCATGCTGACTTTGTCCAATGATTTCACCACTTTCCAAATGCGCTGCTATCCCATCTTTAATAATTAGCAGTTTCCCCACTACCGATGTTAGACTAACTGGTCTGTAATTCCCCGTTTTCTCTCTCCCTCTCTTTTTTAAAAGTGGGGTTACATTAGCTACCCTCCAATCCTCAGGAACTACTCCAGCATCTAAAGAGTTTTGAAAAATTATCACTAAGGCATCTGCTATTTCTGGGGCTACTTCCTTAAGTACCCTGGGATGCAGCCTATCTGGCCCTGGGCATTTATCGGCCTTTAATCCATTCAATTTACCCAACACCACATTCCGGTAACCTGGATTTCACTCATTTCCTCCATCTCATTTGACCCGCGATGCTCTGCTATTTCCGGCACATTATTTATGTCTTCCTTAGTGAAGACAGAACCAAAGTAGTTATTCAATTGGTCTGCCATGTCCTTGTTTCCCATGATCACTTCACCCGTTTCTGACTGCAAGGGACCTACATTTGTTTTAACTAATCTTTTGCGCTTCAAATATCGCTAAAAACATTTGCAGTCAGTTTTTATGTTTCCTGCCAGTTTTCTTTCATACTCCATTTTCCCTTTCCTAATTAAGCCCTTTGTCCTCCACTGGTATACAAACTTAAAGCACACGGTATTGGTGGTTCAGTATTGATGTGGATAGAGAAATGGCTCGCAGACAGGAAGCAAAGAGTAGGAGTGAACGGGTCCTTTTCAGGATGGCAGACAGTGACTAGTGGGGTGCCGCAAGGCTCAGTGCTGGGACCCCAGCTATTTACAATATACATTAATGATTTGGACGAGGGAATTAAATGCAACATCTCGAAGTTTGCGGATGGCACGAAGCTGGGGGACAGTGTTAACTGTGAGGAGGATGCTAGGAGGCTGCAGGATGACTTGGATAGACTGGGTGAGTGGGCAAATGCATGTCAGATGCAGTATAATGTGGATAAATGTGAGGTTATCCACTGTGGTGGCAAAAACAGGAAGGTAGACTATTATCTGAATGGTGACCGATGAGGAAAAGGGGAGATGCAGCAAGACCTGGGTGTCATGGTACACCAGTCATTGAAAGTAGGCATGCAGGTGCAGCAGGCTGTGAAGAAAACGAATGTTATGTTGGCATTCATAGCAAAAGAATTTGAGTACAAGAGCAGGGAGGTTCTACTGCAGTTGTACAGGGTCTTGGTGAGGCCACACTTGGAGTATTGCGTACAGTTTTGGTCTCCTAATCTGAGGAAAGACATTCTTGCCGTAGAGGGAGTACAGAGAAGGTTCACCAGACTGATTCCTGGGATGGCACGACTTCCATATGAAGAAAGACTGGATAGACTTCGCTTGTACTATTGTATATCTTTATTATCATTTTTCTGAGTATTTGCATACCCAGAGGAAAACAAAAAAGCGTTTCTCAACCAGTGTCCATTCAGTAATAGAGATAGAGAATAAAAAGTACATATGTCACGAGTTCCGATCGGCAGTGGCACGACAATGGCTCTGCTTCAGTGTGTCCTGGTTGGTGTTTGGTGCACGGTGCACGATACTTTGGCAGGGGGCAAAGTCCATTTATCAGTCTAATTGCCTGCGGGAAGAAGCTGAGGAGCATCCTGCTGGTTTTGCAGCTGATGCTCCTGTACCTCTTCCCAGATGGCAGGATGGAGAATATGTGATGCGATGGGTGGTATGGGTCTTTGATGATGGAGATGGCTCTGCTAATACATCTCTTCCTGTATATATGTCCAGCAATGAAGGGAGTGGAGCACCAATAATCCTGCTGGCAGTCTTCACAATCCTGTCCAGTTGGTGCCGTTCGTACGCCTTGCAGCTCCCGAACCAGGAGGTGATGCCGTAGGTTAATATGCTCTCGATTGTCCCCCTATAAAAAGTTCGTAGGTGTGCAGTGGGGAGACCTGCTTTCTGTAGTCTTCGGAGAGGGTGTAGTCGCTGCTGGGCTCTCTTGACCAGTGCTGTGGTGTTGGTCGTGGGCGTCAGGTCATCTGACAGGTGGAGTCCTAGGAACTCACACTGCTGACCCTTTCCACATCAGCTCCATCGATGTGCAGAGGTGTATGGCGTTGTTTTCCCGCCCTCCTGAAGTCAACCACCATCTCCTTCATTTTTCCCACATTGAGAATGAGGTTGTGGGATTTGCACCATCCTGTGAGCAGCTCCACCTCCATTCTGTACGCTGACTCATCATCGTCACTGATGAGACCTACCACTGTTGTGTCATCAGCGAACTTGTTGATGAAGTTGTTGTTGAGTCTAGCAGTACAGTCGTGTGTAAGCAGACTAAACAGCAGGGGGCTTAGGACACAGCCTTGGGGCGAGCCTGTGCTCACGGCTATGGTTTTTGATGTCCTACTGCCCACTCTGACTGTCTGCTGCAGTTGTGATAGAAAGTTCAGAACCCAGTTACATGTGCCAGCATCAACCCCCAATAACTCCAACTTCTCCACCAGCTGCTGCGGAATGATTGTGTTAAAAGCAGAGCTGAAGTCTATGAAGAGGATCCTGGCATAAGTATTTTTCCGATCAAGATGTGGCAGTACGAGGTTCAGTGTTGTTGAGACTGCATCCTCTGTGGATCGGTTGGCTCTGTAGGAGAACTGTAGTGGGTCTAGGTCGGCAGGTAGGCTATTTTTGATATGCTGCATAACCAGTCGCTCAAAACACTTCATTACTATGGGTGTTAGAGCCACTGGTCGAAAGTCATTATGGCAGGCTGGGTTTGGTTTCTTCGGGACAGGAATGATGGTGGCACTCTTAAGACAGTTGGGCACTACTGCCTGGCTGAGCGAGGTGTTAAAAATATCTGTGAAGACATCTTTCAGTTGCTCGGCGCAATCTCTTAGCACGCACCCAGGAATGTTGTCCGGCCCTGTGGCTTTGCGTGGGTTGATGCTGGCAAAGGCCTTTTTTACTCGCTGGAATTTAGAAGGGGTGATCTCATAGAGACTTACAAAATTCTTAAGGGGTTGGACAGGCTAGATGCAGGAAGATTGTTCCAGATGTTGGGGAAGTCCAGGACAAGGGGTCACAGTTTAAGGATAAGGGGGAAGTCTTTTAGGACCGAGATGAGAAAATCGATTTCACACAGAGAGTGGTGAATCTGTGGAATTCTCTGCCACAGAAGGTAGTTGTGGCCAGTTCATTGGCCATATTTAAGAGGGAGTTGGATGTGGCCCTTGCGGCTGAAGGGATCAGGGGGTATGGAGAGAAGGCAGGTACAGGATACTGAATTGGATGATCAGCCATGATCATATTGAATGGTGGTGCAGGCTCGAAGGGCCGAATGGCCTGTTCCTGCACCTAATTTCTATGTTTTTATGTTTCTATGTTGGTCTCTGAATTTCTCCAGTCCCCTGGTAGGCTGCTTATTCTGGTTAATTTGTACGCTTCATCTTTTTCTTTGATACTATCCCTGATTTCCCTCATTATCCACGGATGCACCACCTTCCCTGATTTATTCTTTTGCCATACTGGGATGAACAATTGTTGTAGTTCATCCATGCAGTCTTTAAATGCCTTCCATTGCATATCCAAAACCGGATTTTACACACAAAACACATTCGTTCCATTCTTACTTCAAAGAAATTATGCAATTTTCTACACAGATTAAAGTTTCCAAATTAACATTTATATAATTCTTATCTCCCCTTTTAAGTTAAAGTGGGATGGTCTAATCCCCATCAGTCAGGTTCCTGAGCGCTGTGATTGGATATTGATTCAGATCGTGATTAGTCAGACTCACCGTCACTCATATTCCAGAGGTGCCAAGTGTCCCGGATTCGCCGTATTTTGTCCCGGCGAAATAACTTTATTACGGTGTTCCGGCAGCCAAACATGTTGTTATGGAACACCGCCGTGCCGGTGTTCCTCCCGTGGTGAACGCTGGCGTCATGTGCCCCCGGTTTGCCAGCCCGGCAGCTCGCAGCCACGCCCGGCCCAGAGCCCAGGCGGCGCCGGCCCGCGCGATCAGCGACACGGCGACGTTTCTTGCCGCCAGCCGGCCGCTCGCGGCAGCCCCATCACCGGGCCTCCATGAGTCCCCCCCCCACCCAGTGCGCAGGCGCAGACCCGCCGGCAACCTTGCCAAGTACGCATGTGCCGCACCCGCCCGCCGGCAGCCCGCTGATCTGCACCAGTGCGCAGGCGCATAGCCGCCGGCAACAACCCCAAGTGAGTAGTATGTTACGGAGAGAAATGCATTTACCCCCATTTGTTACGGACAAATGGGTTGAATGTTACTGTGAACTAAATTTAGGGTTGGCATCTCTGCATATTCTAACCACACCCTACTAAGATCACAACCAATCAAAATCCTAGTCACTCAACATCTGACCATACCCCACTTCCATTAATCTCCAAACAAAGAAGCACATTTTGTCTTGATCTCTCAGCAGAGAGAATGTAGCAATTTTATCTCCACAAACAGCCAAGAAACGCAGTCCTTACACCTCCTCTGTCCTCGTAGTCACTATATTACATTACACTATTCTTATTGCTATTCTACTTTCTGCTATTCTACAATATTTTATCATTGTGTACACTGTTTCTGTTACTCACTTATTCTAAATCAGTATTTTGCCCGTGCAAACCCCTGACCTCTCAGGGTGGTATCCACAAAATACTTTACTCTGCCCGTTCAAACCCCTGATGTCTCAGGGTGGTATCCACAGAATACTTTCCTCGTCCGTGCAAACCCCTGACCTTTCAGGTTGGTATCCACGAGGACAATACATTACTCACCACACAGCGCAGTCTTCTCGGACAATCCTCCGGGTCTCCTTTTTAGAGCAATTTAGTGCCAGATTCGTTGGGTAGGGAGAAGCCTGTCAATCACCTCCCCGTTTTAACCATTAGTCCAAATAAAGCGGAAAAACCACTTACTTTTCTGCGGGTGGCCACCCTTTCCTGTTGTCCCGGGAGCCCCATGGGGCTAGGAAGCGCCCTTGGCTGGTCGTCCTCTTCTGAACGGACCTCTATCCTACTCTGCTCGCTGCGCCAATTTTGTCGTGGTTTTAAGACTCAAATTTGGACAATATGACACAGACACAGAGAATTCTTCAAGAAGACGGAAGCCTTTATTTGCAAATATCAGCTTGGAACATTCAGAGACGACACAACCTGTCCGTTCTCTAATTGCTCTCTGAATCCCAGAAACAATCGGCTTTTTATTACAGTTTCTAGCCCTATCTCTGGCCCATTATCTTGCAAGCTGTACGCCTTTCACATCAATCTTTCTTCAATTCTAATTGTCTCTATCTCGCCACCATTAAATGTCGACCTTGGCTCAATCTTATTAAACTTTACATTTCCCCTCGTATCTCTCCTACACTCGCCACCCTTAAATTTCAAACTGGTTACACAGGCTACATCATATTATACTGTTACATATTAGTTTATAAGTTTACACACAAAGATACAAATATATTTATTAAGAATACAAAGGTAAAAATAAGTAACTTGTTAATAGGTAAATGATTTTATTAAGTACTGTTAGAAATCACGTGAGTCTAAAAACAAAAATAGGCTGATGTCTGATTATGTAAATAGCTGACATCTGCTGGCTATGATAAATGTTTTTAATTAAGTGTTCTCTGCTAGAACTTCCATAGCTTCACCCCTGTAATCAATGTTATTTAGTACTAGGGAACACGCTTTAACTATGTACTTAAATACTCGGGTCCTGTACTTAAGGCTCCAAGATATGATCAGGTCTCCCTTGTTCTGGACTGGGCCCATAAGTGGAATAGACTGGGACTTCTTCAGAATGAGAGTCAGTTGAGGGAAACTAGACGTACAGAACAAATCACAGCCGGCACCGATGAATCATGAAAGGTGGAGCCCACAATGGTCCATTGTTGGCCGTGGAAGAGGTGATAATGAATTGATACAAACAGTGAAACTAGCAAGACGTCTAAGGTGGAGGAGGGATGGAGAGAGAGGGAATGCAAGGGTTACTTGAAATTACAGAAATGAATATTCATACTTTATGTGAATGAACAATGAAGATGTGTAGGAAGGAACTGCAGATGCTGGTTTAAACAGAAGATAGACACAATTGGCTGGAGTAACTCAGCGGGTCAGGCAGCATCTCTGGAGAGAAGGAATGGGTGACGTTTCGGGTCGAGACCCATCTTCAGACTGTTTAGGGATAAGGGAAACGTGAGATATAGACGATGATGTGGAGAGATAAAGAACAATGAATAAAAGATATGCAAATAAAGTTCCGATGATAAAGGAAACATGCTATTGTTAGCTGTTTGTACGGTGAAAACGAGAAGCTGAGTTATTCCAGCATTCTGTGTCTCTCTTCGGTTTAAACCAGCATCTGCAGTTGCTTCCTCAGTTGCTGGACGTTAGTTCACCGAGTGCTGCAGCGAGTCTAGTGCTGAACACCCGCGATACTGCAGGAGTTCAGCAGCTCTGCGGAAGTGAAACTGCCACGAATCAACATGGCTTCAAAACAACAGCTTGAGAGTTTAAGGGAAGATCTAATTTGTCCCATCTGTTTTAGACTTATTCACCGATCCGGTGTCACCAGACTGCGGCCACAACTTCTGCCGCTCCTGTATCGCGCAGTTATGGGAAACTGAAGATAGAAACTCATGCCCGGAATGCAGGGAGGAGTTTGCAGACCGCACCCTCAGGGTCAGTCGGGCCTTGGCGAGTCTGTCTGAAAAAGCTCGAACACTGAGCCTGAATCTCAAAGAGAAGGAAAGTAAACTTCACTGCGAGGCACACCAGGAGGAACTGAAGCTGTTTTGTGAAACTGACAAGAAGCTGATCTGTGTGGTTTGTGCAGCTGGGCGGGAACACAAGTCTCACAGCTTCATGACGGTAGACGAAGCTGTTGAAATGTACAAGGTAAAATAAATCGGATTGTGATCACTTCCCTGTTTCATGACATTGTTTGTATCTGATTCTATTATTCTGTTTTTTTTTCATCACAACTCCAATCTAAGGCAGAGATCAAATCTTCCATAGAATCTCTCACTCAAAATAAATTGGCCTTGGAACAAATGGAACAGCAACAGAAGCAGAAGATTTGTGGAGTTCTGGTAAGGCCTCCTCCTTCCAAAGCCGAAATCTTGAGCAGTTTTATTATCCGTATTGCATTGTAATAATATCTGTCTTTCATTTGCCAGGATCAGTCACAGTTTCTGCAGTCCCACATCAGGTCCCTGTTTGCTGAACTGCACCAGATTCTCTTCGATAAAGAACAACGCCTACTTAAATATCTCAGTGATGAGAAGGAGATGGTTCTAAATACAATGGAGAAAAATCTTCAAGAGATTCAAGTGCGTTTGAATCTTATGCAGCAGGAACTCCCAATTTTACAGCAACAACTGGATCAAGTAAATGGTGTGATATTACTCCAGGTGAGAGATTACTTATCACTTCAGTTCAATGATAATGCACAGTCGCAGCCTGTTTACTAAAACGTTCTATAAGATTTATTAAGGACCACTGCATAATTGTGTCTTTGAGTTTTGGTCTTGTCACAAACAGATATGATGTCCTGATAAGCGTCTTAAGACATGTCTTGCCAATGTAAGATTCACCAAGAAGGCCAGTTCATTGGCCAGTTCATACTGAATTGAATGATCAGCCATGGTCATATTGAATGGTGGAGCAGGCTCGAAGGGCCAAACGGCCTACTCCTGCACCTATTTTCTATGTTTCTATGTTTCGATCAAATCATGCATTTCATTAAATACGGTAAATGAGTTCAGTATTTGCAGTATTTCCCTTTACTTGCATCCTTTCAGCTATACCACAGTGTTCTTCTACTTTGCACTCCTCCCGTGGTTCTACTTCTTTACTGAACTTTCTTCTTACTATCAGTGTGTCCACCGTCCTAATAGTTGAGGATTTTCGGCAGACTGTCAAATGATTTGGAGAGGGCGATCACGGTGGCGCAGTGATAGAGCCTTTACAGCGAATGCAGCGCCGGAGACCCAGGTTCGATCCCGCCTACGGGTGCTGTCTTTACGGAGTTTGTATGTTCTCCCCGTGACCTGCGTGGGTTGTCTCTGAGATCTTCAGTTTCCTCCCACACTACAAAGACCTACAAGGTTGTAGGTTAATTGTCTTGGAAAATATGAAAATAGTCCCTAGTCGCTGTAGGATAGTGTTAAAGTGTGCGGGGCTCGCTGGTAGGCGTGGACCAGGTGGGCTGAAGGGCTTGTTTCCGCGCTGTATCTCTAAACTATAAACTAAAAGCAGGGAGGGGGGGGGGGGGGGGGTTGAGGGGTGGGATTCTGCCGTTGGGATGTGGAATGTTGGCTCAATCAATTGAGATTTTGTGTTGTATTTATTTCAGGAAGAAGCTGGTCACAAGCGAAGGTATGATGTATTCTTTATTGAACCCCTGCACAATTTTGTGGAATAATTCACAGAGGTGTTGACATGAATATTAAAACAAATTATCTAATATTCGCAGGGTTGGATGTGGGGAGCATACATTGTCGGTGGCAGAAGGAGCTCTGCCGGTTGAAAAATTCGATCACCCGTTTTTGTTGAACGTACCTTTGAGAAAAATGTTTGGCATCATTAAGCGAGGTAACATTGACACAAATTCATCCATTGCTACGTACATATTAGATATCTGTGTGCAAAGAAGACAAAATATAATGGAGATAAGTGGAATTAGTTTTGATTAGTTTATTATTTTCGCGTGTGCAGTGAAAAGTGTTTATTTGTTAGATTAAATTAAATATTTATCCTAGTCCCAATACAAACCTGCATGGAAACATGCCTGTCAAATCGTCAGTGGGCGAAGTCAGGTCCATGAACACACGAACACAACACAACCTAAATTCACTTCATGAGAGAACCACACATCCTGTACACATTCACACTTCATAAACAGTTGGACACATGAACTCGAATCCCAGAGCAGCAGTGAAGCAACTTCAATCCAATCAATTAATTCACTGGGTATCAAAAGTTCATAAGGTCGTAGGGGATAGGAGCAGAATTAGGCCATTCGGCCCATCAAGTCTACTCCACCATTCAATCATGGTTGATCTATCTCTCCGTCCTAACCCCATTCTTCTGCCTTTTCCCCATAACCCCTGACACCCGTCCTAATCTAGGATCTCTATCTCTGCCTTAAATAAATGTCCACTGACTTGGCCTCTAGTGCCTTCTGTGGTAAAAATGTTCACAGATTTAACACCCTCTAACTAAAGAAATTCACCCTCATCTACTTCCTAAAGAAACGCCCTTTAATACTGAGGCTTCTGAGACTCTCCCACAAGTGGAAACATCCTTTCCACATCCACTCTATCCATGCCTTTCACTATTCGATAAGTTTCAATGAGGTCCCCCCTTATCCCTCTAAACTCCAGCGAGTACAGGCCCAATGCCATCAAATATTCATGCCATTGGGTTGACTGTTATTATCATAACAATGCGCTGATGTTACCAGCAATGTAAATCTGTGCCCTACACACACTCAGTGGTACTCTATATGTCACATGTGTAACTGCACAGTTAAATTATTTTAGCATATTTACACATGCAGCCACAGCCATGTTTAGCGCCATTTCCAAAGTCTGGCCCGCCCGCACGCTCTGTCTACTGGAGCAGCTCCCAATCCAGGCGAATCCCAGGCTCCTGCAGTGCCTTCCTCTGTCACCTTCAACCAGATCGGCCCATGAAGCGACATCCCTCTCCTTGCCCTGCCGTCTTTTGGGTCCCAGGACGCTTCCTGCAGCCAACCTTGAAGGCGTTGGAGGCATTACTCTCCCCAGGTCTCCCTCCTACCGGCCCTTGCTCCTCGCGTCCGACGTCTCCAGCGACTCACTCCTCCCCCTCCTCTTTATCCTTTCCTCTCCCTACCCGGGCCAGCATGGAGCCTCAGGCCTATAGTCTCGTTGCTGGTTGAATCTGATCTGCCCTTTGTGAGCCTCACAGTAATTATGAAATGGCAACAGGGAGGCAGTGCATTAAGACTTGGGAGGCCATGATTAGTGTGTAGAAAGGAACTGCAGATGCTGGTTTATAGTGAAGGTATACACAAAGTGCTGGAGAAACTGCGGGAAGGGGCAGCACTGAGTCCAAAGAAGGGTCGCGAACTGAAATCTCACTCACCCTTTTGCTCCAGAGATGCTGCCTAATCCACACTTATATTCATACACCAATTAATATTCATACACCAATAAGTAAATATCAATATTCAGTAAAATGCCCAGCCCTGTCAGTCTTGCACATTTCCCTCACAGATGTGGTCAAGGAGGATTTTGGCTAAAGGCGCTGTGAGTATACTCTGGAGTTTAGAAGGATGAGAGGAGATCTTATTGAAATATATAAGATGATTAAGGGTTTGGACATGCTAGAGGCGGGAAACATGTTCCCGATGTTGCGGTATTCCAGAACCAGGGGCCACAGTTTAAGAATATCAGGTAAGTCATTTAGAACCGAGATAAGGAAACACTTTTTTACACAGAGAGTTGTGAGTCTGTGGAATTCTCTGCCGCATTGGGTGGTGGAGGCCGATTCTCTGGAAACTTTCAAGAGATTGCTAGATAGGGCTCTTGAAGGTAGCGGAGTCAAGGGATATGGGGAGATGGCAGGAATGGGGTACTGATTGTGGATGATCTGCAATGATCACATTGAATGGCGGTGCTAGCTTGAAGGGCCGTATGGCCTACTCCTGCACCTATTGTCTATTGTCTATTGAGATGTCCACCCTTACTTCCCACTGGAACCTGGAATCCAGACTGAAAAAGTGTCCGACCCAAAGTGCCATCTGGCTGTTCCCTCCTCACACACACCTGACATGTTGAGTTCCTCCAATACTATATTTTATGCTTAAGATTCCAACACTACCATGTCACGAATCCCCGGGACATAACACTTATACACCATTTATAGACAATAAAAGCTGGAATAACTCATCGGGAGAGGCAGTATCTCTGGAGAGAAGGATTGGGTGACGTTTTGGGTCGAAACCCTTCTTCAGCCTGAGAGATGCTGCCTGTCCCGCTGAGTTACTCCAACGTTTTTTGTCTATCTTCGGTTTAAACCAGCATCTGCAGTTCCTTCCTAAACATACCATTTATTATCTACACCCAGTTTCCAGCAACCGTGTTTAACAAACATAGGTGTAATTTCTCATGTGTGCTTAGTAAATATTTGTTTGGCATAGAATTACATCTTGCTGCACTGTTAACCCACTAACCTGCTACGTACATTGCACTTATTGCACAGAGATGCACAACAACCCCACAAATCTCCACGTACATGTGATAATCATCTGCCCAGTTAGCATTACTCTAAGTTATAAAACTGAGAATGCCACGCAGACAAATCCCCCAGATCCTCAATGTCGTGGAGCGCTGGGGGAATGCAGTACAGGAACTCATTGGTGCCAAGCCAGTCCCATTTGCCCGGGTTAGCCCCATATCCTGTTGAACTTTTCCTGTCCACGTACCCTGTACAGAGAGTTGTGCCTGTGGAATGCTCTGCCTCAGAGGGCGGTGCAGGCTGGATCTCTGGATACTTTCAAGAGAGAGCTAGATAGATCTCTTGAAGTCAGGGGATACGGGGAGAAGGCAGCCACAATCACATTGAATGGCGGTGCTGGATCGACAGGCCGAATGGCCTACTCCTGCACCTATTGTCTATTGTCTAATGTCTAAATATAATTGAAAATTAGTTATTGTACGTGTCTCAACCAATGGCTGATCCCATGTACCGAAGGTAGACGCACAAAGTGTTGGAATAACCCGGCAGGTCAGCAGCATCTCCGGAGCAAAAGCATGGGTGGCTGTTGGGCAGTTCTTCAGTCTGCCGTTCCATGCACTTTTATGTGAAGATCTTGCCCCTGTGATCCATTTAAATCTTTCATCTCTCACCTTAATGCCCACCGGCCATTGATTCCCGTTATCTGGGGAACCACCAACGGCATTAATTTTGTCATTTGCCTCGTGGTTTTACATGCATCGACAATACATTAAGTGTGTGTGTGTGTGTGTGTGTTTTTTTTTTGTGTGTGTGTGCGTGTGTGTGTGTGTGTGTGCTCCCTCATCCCTCCCCACCCACGGAGGTCCTCTGACTCTCACCGTTCACCTGCAGAGTGTGTGACCTTGGACTTGGAAACAGCGTGTTCGAAACTTGAAGTGGCCGAGGATCGGAAGAGCGTGAGGTGGACCGGGACACAGAGGAGTCTCCCTGACAACGGGAAGAGGTTTACAGTCTGGCCTTGTGTGCTGGGATCGGAGGGATTCACCTCGGGGAGACATTACTGGGAGGTGGAGGTGACGGAGAACTGGGGCTGGTGTCTGGGAGTCGCCACCGAGTCTCTGGACATGGAGGGGGACATCAACCTGAGGCAGGTGACTGGGCTCTGGTCCGTGGAGCAAGGTGGCGACGAGTTTCGTGTGAACTCGTCTCCGAAATCCCGTCTCCTCACCGATCCCATCCCAGAGAGGCTAGGAGTTTATCTCAGTTACGAGGCAGGAGTAGTCTCATTTTACAGCGCGGACACCAAGTCCCATCTCCACACCTTCAGTGGGAATAAGTTCACTGGGAAACTTTACCCTTTCTTCTGGACTTGGGATGGAAACCAGTGTCTGAGAATCTGCTCCGGTTCCACTCTAGATCTGTAAATGTCTTTGCTCCCGGGTCCAAAGTCAGGAACAACTTCTATTTCAAGGTTCCTTGTCACCTTAACAATTAATATTTATTTGGGGTCAAATATGGGGCAGAAAGCCCATTCACAACAGACCGACGCGAAACAAGTTACATTTAATCACCAAATTATTAATTGTAAAGCCACAAGGAACTTGGAAATATAACTGGCCAAAAGAATGTCATGCAAATGTAATTGAATTGAGGGATGTGAATGCAATCATTTTTTATCTGTCTCCACCACCTCGATGAACTCTTGGAGTTGGAGTTAGCCATTTCTCTTTTCACAGATACTGCCTGACCCACAGAGGTTTTTGTACCATAGTTTGCTCTTCTTTCAGATTTGTGATTTTATTCAGAAAACTTTGCAATCAGAAAACAAAATATCTTCTTCTTATGTGGTCCATGGCTCGTGACGGTGAGAAATCCACACCCTCACTGCAGATAGCTGTGGGGGTGGCACAGTGGTAGAGTTGCTGCCTCATAGCACCAGAGACACGAGTTGGGTCCTGACTATTGGTGCTATCTGTACTGAGTCTGTACCTTCTAACCGTGACCGCGTGAGTTCTCTCCAGGTACTCCGGTTTCCTCCCACAATCCAAGGACGTTCACGTTTCTAGGTTAATTTGCTTTGGTGAAATTGTAAATTGTTCCCTGTGTCTAGGATAGTGCTAGTGTATGGGATGATCACTGGTTGGCGAGAAATTCCGTGGGGGGAAGGGCCTGTTTCCGTGCTGTATCGCTATAGTCTAAAGGTACACTTGCCAATATCTGAGCAGCTTACAGTCAGGTCTATTCCACAGCAGTTCCTAATTCTTGCTTGGAGTGTGATGATATTTCAACCGGGAAATAAAACGGTTGTGATATTCATATTGTTTTGGTAGTTTTCATCATACAATGATTAGGAAGCCATAATTGACAGTAGATTAAGGCATATAACGCACCCTATAGGATATTCAACTCATGGTCAGTATTTTTGTTATTATGTAATTCTGATACGATTGATAATCGATACGAAAAAATGACAGAACTTTATGAAGAACAATGTAGTTAACATTTTCATGCATATATGTACGCAAACTATTGTCATAAATGATGGAGTTGCTTAAAATACTGTGTGAGTGGAAGCAAATAATAAATGATGCCAAAATGCAACTAAACTGGTTACTCAATTGCAATTCAATCATATAAAAATAAGAAATCACAGCAGGTCCCACAAGACAGTTCCTCGGTTCAATACAGTCACCCAGCAGTTAAAGTTAGTCCCATATTAGTTATGTTTAAGAAAGAACTACAGATGCTGGAAAAATCGAAGGTAGACAAAAATGCTGGAGAAACTCAGCGGGTGAGGCAGCATCTATGGAGCGAAGGAATAGGAGATGTTTCGGGTCGAGACGCTTCTTCACCTAAACGTCATCTATTCCTTTGCTCCATAGATGCTGCCTCACCCGCTGAGTTTCTCCAGCATTTATGTCTACCTTCGATTTTTCCAACATCTGCAGTTGCCGAACTTGCGCCGTGTAATTGGGCAGGTCTTTGGATTACTTGCTGCCGCCATCTCCTGGTTGAAAGCGGCGCTGCACTGAATTGCAATGGAGATCTCCAAAAACGCAGTGCTGGAGGAACTCAGTCGGCTGGACAGCACCTGTGGAAGGGCTGAGGGAGGACTTCATCCCAAAATAAAGTGCAATTCCAGGATTAAATGGGAGCTCTTCAATCCGGTTCCAAAACGTCACTGATGCGCAGAGTCGGTCCTTGGAACATAAACGAGGGAGCAGAATTGCAAGCAGACTCAAGCCTCTCTCATCCCTCATCACAGATGCTGTCTGACCTGCTGAGGATTTGCTGCTACTTCAGATTTTCAGCGGGTTTTTTTCATCGAAACTCCAAAAAAAGGGTAGAGTTTCTCCGTGAATTTATTCCCACTGAAAGTGTGGGGGTGAAAATCGGTGTCCGCGCCGTAAAAAGAAACCGTCCCGGGCTCGTAGCTGAGGTAGACTCCCACATTCCCGGGGATTGGAACGGCGGGAAGGGGGAATGGTTGGGAGGCGTTTACATCGAAGCTGTCACCAGGTCTTTGGATGGTCCAGAATCCATTCACTGGCGTCAGGTCGACCTGTCTCTTCCTCTTCATGGACTCTGCGGCGACTCCCGGACCCCACCTTCTATTATCTGCGACTTCCCCCACCCAATAATGTCTCCCCGACGCGAACCGCACCCATTCCAGCACACACGGCCAGACAGTAAATTTCCATTGTCTGGGAGTTTCCTTTGTCTCCTGGTCCATCTTTTCGTGTCTAACTCCGTGTTCCCAATTCATTGTTATCCAGGCTTATTTACTGTTTCAGGTGTCTCTGTCCAATGAGAAACTGGTTGTTGTTACAAGGATAGACACAAAAAGCTGGAGTAACTCAGCGGGTCAGACAGCATCTCTGGAGAAAAGGAACATGTGACATTGCGGGTCAAGACCCTTCTTCAGACTGTGACAAGGATGCTTGGCTAAGGGACGCATTGAAATTTAGTGTCGCGAATGCAAAGGCTTTGTTGAGAAGGGCTGCATCCGAGTTTCTGCCCCGGTGCGTTCTATGTAACAGCTCAACAAACATATTATTACAGAGAATTGTGGACGCAGCCCAGACCATCACACAAACCACTCTGCCTTCCATTGGCTCACTTACACCTCACGCTGCCTCGGCAAGGCCACCAACATAATCAAGGACGAGTATCACCCCGGTCACTCCCTCTTCTCCCCTCTCATCAGTCAAGAGGTACAGATATGTGAAAATGCACACATCAAGATTCAGCGACAGTTTCTGTCCGGCTGTTATGAGGCAACTGAACCATCATATCAACAACTAGAGAGTGACCCTGACCTGCCATCTACCTCATTGGAGACATTCTGACTATATTCAATCGGACGTTACTGGAGTTTATCTTGCACTAAACGCTATCCCCTTGATCATGGTCGGCTCGATTGTAATCATGATTGGTCTTTCCCTTGACTGGTCAGCATGCAGCTAAAGCTTTTCACTGTACCTCGGTTCACGTGACAATAAACTAAACCGAATAAACTAAATATGAAGAATGTGTTATCCAAAGATGCCCCTGATTGGAATTGGTGCGTTGTATATAGGATGTACAGAATACCTGATGATAGAAGTGAGAGTAGAGGAGTGAGATCGACCGACTGACCAATGGTGCCAGCACAACAATCTGGCTCTCAACATCAGTAAGACCAAGGAACTGATTGTGGACTTTGTTAGGGGAGGAATGGTGACCCACAATCCTGTTTATATCAACGGGACGATGGTGGAAAGGGTAAATAACTTCACATTCCTGGGCGTGCATAGATCAGAAGATCTTTCCTGGACCCAGCACCCCGATGCAGTTGTAAAGAAGGCACATCGGCGACTCTACTTCCTGAGAAGATTACGGAGATTCGGCATGTCGAAGAGGATGCCCCTCTATAGTGTATAGTGCATTCTGACAAGTTGCATCGTGGCCTGGTTCGGCAACTTGAACGTCGAGGAGCGAAAAAGACTACACAAAGATGTGACCACTGCCCAGTTCATCACAGGCTTTGACCTCCCACCGTCGAAGGGATCAATCGTAGCCGCTGCCTCAACAAGGCAGCCAACATCATCAAGGACCCACACCATCCTGGCCACACACTCATCTCACCATTGCCATTAGATAGAATGCACAGGAGCCTGAAAACTGTAATGTCCAGGTTCAGGAAAAGCTTCTTCCCCACAGCCATCAGGCTATTAAACACGAGAACAAATAAGCTCTGTGCTCTGAACTGCAAAAAACTATATCACTATTAGTCATTTGCACTATATTTGTTATTTATTGAACTTTATCTTTTTTCCCGTTATATACAATGTTTACATATTCACATATTCTGTTGTGCTGCAGCTAATAAGAATGTCATTGTCCCGTCCGGGACATATGACAATATAACACTCTCGACTCTTGACTTGATATCATGAATGTGCTCAACTATAGTTTAGTTTAGAGACACAGTGTAGAGACAGACCCTTCGGACCAGGCCGAACGTTGATCACCCGTACACTAGTTCTATCCTGCACTCGGGATAATTTACAGAAGACAATTAACCGACAAACCTTAACGTCTTTAGCATGTGGGAGGAAACCGGAGCACCGGATCGCAGGGAGAGCGTGCAAACTCGGTACAGACAGCGTTCGTGGTGAGGATTGAATTCGGGCCACTGGCGCTAAAATCAGCAACTCTACCGCTGCGAATTGATCGCAATGTGAATGAATAGACTGTCCGATCCATACGAATGTAAAGAAAGCCGCGCACTGTTTTGCATTTTTTCTGTACATTTCAATAAACAAACTTTAAATATAGTTTTTAAAACATTCCGTGCGTCAGCGGTTATGCGAGGATTCTTGAAGGAGAATGGGGTTGAGAGGGCAAGATAGATCAGCCATGATTGAACGGCGGAATAGACTTGGTGGGCCGAATGGACAAATTCTGCTCCAGGAACATATGAAGGAGTATGAATCCGCTGAGCTCAGCGCTGTATCGCGGCGCACCCAGTGCGCGCACCGTAACTGCACCGTGAACCAGGAAGTTGCCGAAATGGCTTCCAAGGCACAGGGTGAGAATTGGACGGAGGAGACAATTTGCTCCATCTGCCTTGAATTCTTCACCAATCCAGTTTCACTGGAGTGCGGGCACAATTTCTGCCGCCACTGCATCACTCGGTGCTGGGAAACGAATAGTGTGAATTGCTGCCCGGAGTGCAGGCGCGAATTTCCGGGCATCCCTTCCGCGATCAACTGGGCCCTGGCGAGTCTGGCCGAGAAAGCACAAAAGTTAAAGCAGAGCCAGAAGGATAAGAAAAGTAAACTCCTCTGCGAGGAGCACGAGGAAGAGCTGAAGCTGTTTTGTGACACAGACAAGAAACTGATCTGTGTGATTTGCCGCGACGCGCGGGAACACAAGTCTCACAACTGTATACCGATTAAGGAAGCTGTCGAAATCTACAAGGTAAAGGCTTCAGGATTCCAGGGCTCTGAGCGACAGGGAGAGGATGAGCAGGCTGGGACTATTCCCTGGAGCGCAGGAGCATGAGGGGTGATCCTCTGGAGGTGTACAAAACCATTAGAGGAACAGAGTCTCTTGCCCAAATTAGGGGGTCGAGACCAGGACAGAGGATTGATGTGAAGGGGGAATAATCTATAGGAATCTGAGGGGTAGCTTTTTCACACCAAGGGCGGTTGGTGCATGGAACGAGCTGGCAGAGGAGGCAGATGAGACAGGGACTATCGCAACGTTTAAGAAGCTATGAGACAGGTACATGGATAGATACATACATACATAGAAAATAGGTGCAGGAGTAGGCCATTTGGCCCTTCAAGCCAGCACCGCCATTCAATGTGATCATGGCAGATCATCCGGAATAAGTACCCCATTTCTGCCTTCCCTCCATATCCCTTGATTCCGCTGGTCCTAAGAGCCCCATCTAACTCTATTTTGAATATTCTAACTCTTTTGAATGGTGGATGGGACAGACGTAGATAGATATGGGCCAAACGCACGTAGGTGGGACTAGTGGCGATGGAACACGCTGGTTGTTGTGGGCCAGTTGGGCCAAAGGGCCGGTTTCCACACTGTATGACTCTATGGCTCATGAGAACCTATTCTCCCAATCCCAGGATCAGATGAAATCCTCCTTCATCTCTCTCTCCGCGAAGATATCAGAATTCCAGGAAATGGAACTGCAGCAGAGACAGACGATTAGTAAGATTCAGGTAAAACAAACCACTTTCTGTTGATTTCCTGGGCTCGCGATTAGCTTTGCTTCTTTCGTCACACTGAATGAATAAATGAATGAATGAATAAGTTTATGAATAAGTTTATTGGCCAAGTATCACATACAAGGAATTTGCCTTGGTGCTCCGCCCGCAAGTGACGACGTGACATACAGTGACAGGTAGGAATGACACAGAAAATATTAAACATTAATACTAAAACATTATCGATTAAACATGTGAATTAAATAAAATACCAGAGCAGAAGGAGGCTACATATTTTTGGTTATTGAGTAGAGCTACTGCTCGTGAAAAAAAAACTGATTTTATGTCTGGCTGCGGCGGCTTTGACAGTCCGGAGTCGCCTCCCAGGGGAAAGAGATTCAAAGCGTTTGTGGCCAGGGTGAGAGGGGTCAGAGCTGATCTTACCCGCTCGCCTCCTGGCCCTTGCAGTGTATAGTTCGTCAATTGGGAAAAAGCTGCAGCCAATAACGCTCAGCTGAATATTAATATTTAAATACAGGATTCTGAAAACTGTAAAATCCAGGTTCAGGAGTAGCTTATTCCCAACAACCATCAGTCTATTAAACGCAACAACTTTCAAAAAAGCTCCGAACTGCACAGACTAGGGACATTATTTTTGTCTCTGCACTATTATTTGTGTGTTTATATATATATATTACTTTTTTGTGTTTATTATAGTGTTTACAGAGCATTATGTTTACATATCTGTTGTGCTGCTGCAAGTAGGTATTTCGTCGTTCAGTATCAGGATAGATGAAAATAAAACTCTCTTGTCTCTTAATTCTTCATTTAAAAGAAACAATCACGCTACCTACAGACTCGCGTGGCTTCAGAATTCGCTGAAGTGCACAAGATTCTCACTGAGAGAGAACAGAGCTTAGTCAGAGGCCTCAAGGAAGAAGAGGTGAAATTCGTGAGCATAATGGAAAGAAATCTTAAATACATTCAAGATAAGTTGATATCCATTCGAGGGAAGCTGGCAAATCTGGAAAAACAGATGAAGCAGAAAGATGGAGCTATCTTCCTGAAGGTGAGTGTCCAAATGTAACCATATATAACCATATAACCATATAACAATTACAGCACGGAAACAGGCCCTCTCGGCCCTTCCAGTCCATGCCGACCATTTGTTTTCCCCTAGTCCCATCTACCTGCACTCAGACCATACCCCTCCATTCCCTTCACGTCCATATACCTATCCACTTTACTTTTAAATGTTAAAATCGATCCTGCCTCCACCACCTCTGCTGGAAGCTCATTCCACACAGCCACCACCCTCTGAGTAAAGAGGTTCCCCCTCACGTTACCCCTAAACTCTGTCCCTTAATTCTCATGTCATGCCCTCTTGTTTGAACCTTCCCTACCCTCAATGGGAAAAGCTTATCCACGTCAACTGTCTATCCCTTTCATCATTTTAAAGACCTCAATCAAGTCCCCCCCTTAACCTTCTGCGCCCAAAGAATAAATGTTGTCTCAACTCGTGGGTAAAACAGGCAGTGAAGAAAGCGAATGGTATATCGGTCTTCATAACAAGAGGAGTTGAGTATAGGAGCAAATAGGTCCTTCTGCAGTTGCACAGGGCCCAAGTGAGACCACACCTGGAGTATTGTGTGCAGTTTTGGTCTCCAAATTTGACGAAGGACATTCTTGCTATTGAGGGAGTGCAGCCTAGGTTCACGAGGTTAAATCCCGGGATGGAGGGATTGCCATATGTTGAGAGAATGGAGCGGCTGGGTTTGTATACTCTGGAATTTAGAAGGATGAGAGGGAATATGGACCCTACGCAGACAGGAGGGACTAGCAAAGCATGGGACATGTTGGCTGGTTTGGGCAAGTTGGGCCGGAGGGTCTGTTTCCACGGTGTGGGTCATATTGCAGTCTAGGTGGAGCTTCATGGTTTGAGTGCCGTCTCTTATGGTGAGTAAAATAAGCGCTATCTCTCAAATCGAAATTACCTTTTTTTCAATTAAAGAGGCCAGTAAAAAATATGATTTATCGTTCAAATTCAATCAGCTCTGATTTGTTTTGTTGTAATCTAGGTTAGAGGTCCACTTCCTGGTGGTAGCCCAAGTTTTCTCTCTCCCTCCATTCCCCACCCTTCCCAGATCTCCGACCAATTTGACTGTCCTTCTGATTAAATAGTTTCCATGTCTGCTTTGTTCTCACCTTCTCCCAACTACGCAACATTTTCCTTGACGGATTCCTAGAGTGATACAGTGTGGAAACAGGCCCTTCGGCCCACCTCGTCCAACAATGTTACAGCTACTCTAGTCCCACTTGCCTGCGTTTGGACCATAACCCTCCAAACCTGTCCAATCCATGTACCTGTCCAACCGTTTCTGTAATAATGAGATAGTCCCAGCCTCAACTACCTCCTCTGGCAGCTTGTTCCATACACCCACCACCCTCTGTGTGAAAAGGTTACCACTCGGATTCCTATTAAATCTTTTCCCCTTCACCTTGAACCTGTGTCCACTGGTCCTCGATTCCCCAACTCAGGGTAAAAGACACTGTGTATCTACCCGATCTATTCCTCTCATTATTTTGTACACCTCTATAAGAATACCCCTCATCTTCCTACGCTCCATGGAATATAGCTCACACCCTCTAGTCCTGGCAACATCCTCGAACATCTTTTCTGAACCCTTTCAAGCCATTTCTCTGTATTTCCCTCTCCCCTGATGCCCAGTCTGAAGAAGAGCATCCGAAACGTCACTAATCGCTTCCCTCCAGGGATGCTGCCTGCCCCGCTGAGTTACATCAGCATTTTTTGTTTATCTTGAGTAACACTTGCTGTGAATAGGACGTCCCCTTTCACGTCCCCAGGCACAGGCTCCGCCTCCTAAACATAGAATATAGAACAGTACACAAGATGGACACAAAAAGCTGGAGTAACTCAGCGGGACAGGCAGCATCTCCGGGGAGAATACAGTGGGTGACGTTTCAGGTCGATACCCTTCTTCAGACCCGAAACGTCACCCACTCCTTTAATCCAGAGATGCTGCCTGTCCCACTAAATTACTCCAGCTTTTTTGTGTCTATCTTCTGTTCAAACCAGCTTCTTCAGTTCCTTAGACAATAGGTGCAGGAGGAGGCCATTCTGCCCTTCGAGCCAGCACCTTCGAGTCAGCACTTTCCTACATAATTCATCATTATGTTTTATTTGTTTCAGGAAGAAACCTCTCAGAAGAGCAGGTAGGACAATTTCTTCTCTGAAACTTTGCAGCACTTGGACACGTGTTTACGATGTTCAATTTATAACTGACTGTTTACTTTTATGCAGCCTTAACGAAATAGACCAGAAAGTGTCGGTGACTGGAGGCAGCCTCTCGATGGGACATTTCAACTGCACTTTACCGTTTGCAGTGTGGAAAGAATATATCGACACTGTTAAATCTGGTAAGCATTTCGTTACAATTTGATTTCTAAAGGTCAAGGTGGTATTTTACTAACTTAGAGCGGCACAGCAGTGTACCTGATAGATTTACTGCCTCAAAGCGCCCGAGACTCTGGGTTCGATCCTATCCTCGTCTGGTGTGGTACCGATGTGTTCAGTTCTGGGCACCACGTTGGGGGAAATATGTTGTCACGCTGGAAAGGGTACAGAAAATATTTAGACATAGAAACATAGAAATTAGGTGCAGGAGTAGGCCATTCGGCCCTTCGAGCCTGCATCGCCATTCAATATGATCATGGCTGATCATCCAACTCAGTATCCCGTACCTGCCTTCTCTCCATAGCCTCTGATCCCCTTAGCCACAAGAGCCACATCTAACTCCCTCTTAAATATAGCCAATGAACTGGCCTCAACCACCTTCTGTGCAAGAGAGTTCCAGAGACTCACCACTCTCTGTGTGAAAAAAGTCTTTCTCATCTCGGCCTTAAAGGATTTCCCCCTTATCCTTAAGCTGTGACCCCTTGTCCTGGACTTCCCCAACATCGGGAACAATCTTCCTGCATCTAGCCTGTCCAACCCCTTAAGAATGTTGTAAGTTTCTGTAAGATCCCCCCTCAATCTCCTAAATTCTAGAGAGTATAAACCGAGTCTAGACAATAGACATTAGACGATAGGTGCAGGAGTAGGCCATTCAGTCTTTCAACCAGCACCACCATTCAATGTGATCATGGCTGATCATCCACAATCTGAGGAGAATGGGATTTGAAGGGGGAAGATAGACCAGACATGAACGAATGACGGAGTAGTCTTGATGGGCAGAATGGCCTGTTTCGGCTCCTAGAACCTATGAGAACTGTTATGGAGCAACTTGGGGAGATCTTTAAGAAGGATCACCAGCCATTCTCATGGAATTCTCTGGATGCTTTCAAGGGAGAGTTAGATAGAGCTCTTAAAGGTAGCGGAGTCAGGGGATATGGTGAGAAGGCAGGAACAGGGTACTGAGTGTGGATGATCAGCCATGATCACGGTGAATGGCGGTGCTGGCTCGAAGGGCCGAATGGCCTACTCCTGCACCAATTGTCTATTATCATTTGCAGATATTTTCGTTAACAGCAGAAGGAGGCCCGTGGGACCAATGATCAAGAATTCCAGTTCCAGTCCCTCACCGTAGCGACCCACCTGGATCTCTCTATTAGAGTGATTATATTAACCCGTAAATCCTCACACACCACAGACCCTCTAATTATCTGCTTCTGCCCCCAGACTCTGTGACACTGGATGAGGATAGCGTGCATCCGGAGCTCGAGGTGTCCGACAACCTGATGAATGTGAGATTGACCGGGGTCAGGAGAAGCCTCCGCAACAACAGGAAGAGATTTATGGAATGTCTCTGTGCGCTGGGATCGGAGGGATTCACATCGGGGAGACATTACTGGGAGGTGGAGGTGGCGGGGAGTCGGCGCTGGAGTCTGGGAGTCGCCGCAGAGTCTGTGGAGAGGAAGAGACGGGTCGACCTGAAACCAGAGGAAGGATTCTGGACCATCGAGAGATATCGTGAGGAGGTTTCAGCAAGCAATTCTTCCCAGACCCCTCTCTCAGCCGGTCCCGTCCCCGGGAGGGTGGGAGTTTACCTCAGTTACGATTCGGGGACAGTTTCATTTTATGATGCGGACACCAAGTCCCACCTACACACCTTCACCGGGAATAAATTCGTGGGGAAAATGTATCCCTTCTTTGGAGCTTGGGATGAAAATCAATGGCTGAAGATATGCTTCATTCCCTGCTCGAATCAGTAAAAGGGTCGGGTCCCGGGACCGGCGTCATGAGCGGGGCTGATGGGCTGTGGGGCAGAAACCGTGTGGAAAACAGGTTGGCGATGAACCAGTTGCACTTAATCCCCAAATTTCGGAATAGACTAGTATAAATATCACTGTGGGTATGTGCCTTTGCGCATTTGTTCAATGGATCCTCACTGGTGAAAGAATGGCGTGTGTGAGATTAGTCACAATATTCTGGAGTAACTCGGCGGGGACAGGCAGCATCTCTGGAGAGAAGGAATGGGTGACGTTTCGGTTCGAGACCCTTCTTCAGACGAGTGTCAGTGGAAAGGGAAACGGGAGGTAAGGTGTGAGATTAGTGATGGCCACTTGCACCGATGCTCAAACGGTCACCCACTCCCAGCCTATTCAGAGGCGCTTTGCCATGGGGGGGGGGGGGGGGGGGGGGTGGTGGAGAGAGGGAACGAGCAGGAGAGAAAGGGACACAACCGCCTGTCTGTCAGCAGATATTTCCCCTCCAAAATAAACTTTATTCAGAATGGAAATATCGTCAAGAGTGTTTTATTGTCATATGTCCCAGGTAGAACAATGAGATTCTTACTTGCAGCAGCACAACAGAATATGTGAATGAATGAGTGAATAGGTTTATTGGCCAAGTATTCACATACAAGGAATTTGCCTTGGTGCTCCGCCCGCAAATGACAACGACATACAGTGACAGTTAGGAATGACACATAAAACATTAAACATTAATAATAAAACAGTATTGATTAAACATGTGACATAAATAAAATATAAAAGGAGTCAAATACAGTACACTGTAAACAACATAAAAATAGGGGCAAGTGTGTGCACATACACACAGAAAAATGAACAAACAATAATAGTACAATAATAATAATAATAGTCTATGTTGTTCAGAGCCCATTTGTGGTTGTGGGGTCTAATAGCCTAATGGCTTTTGGGAAGTAGCTGTTCCTGAACCTGGACGTTACAGCTTTCAGGCTCCTGTACCTTCTACCCGATGGCAGTGGTGAGATGAATGTGTGGCCAGGGTGGTGTGATGATGCTGGCTGCCTTTTTGAGGCAGCGAGCCCGGAAAATCCCTTCGATGGTGGAGAGGTCAGACCCCGTGATGGACTGGGCAGTGTTCACAACATTTGGCGGTCTTCTTCGCTCCTGGGCATTTCATGTTGCTGAACCAGGCCATGATGCAACCAGTCAACATGCTCTCTAATGCACACATGTAGAAGTTGAAGAGATCAATTCACAGATTTATTTTGGAACAATTGTTTAGGGACAATTCACAGAAGCAAATTAATCTACAAACCTGCACGTGTGGGAAACGGGAGAAACCGGCGCACCCGGAGCAAACGCGCGCATGTGACGGGTTGAGATAGTAACGTAGTCTGAATGGAATTAGAGTCTGTAAGGCAGTAACTCCACCGTAATACCAGTGATCCTCCAGCATATGTGCCGTTTGTATGCATTAACTCTGTTTTTTATTTTCAAATCAGGGGAGAGCGCGAACGCAGTCCGCCACTACCACAAAGTTTGCAGTCGAGTATCCCGCATTTGGGGACATCGCAGGCGCCAGCACACCCGAAGTGCAATGGGATAGCCTCGTCCTGGGAGCACTTTTTTAAAAAAATATTTCAAAATAGACTTTATTCAAATGATAAATATGTACAATACATGAACCTTGCGGAAAATCCATCCGACATTTTCGGAGGCTATACACGTTGATCAATACAGCTCACACATTTCTTTTCCCCAAATTTCACAAATCAGTCCCCCACCCGTGCCACTCATGTGGCCCACTGGCGTGGGATACCTTCCCCTATTTTGAGGGGCGTCTTATATTGTAAAATCTTATATTGCACTTGATTGCCGAAAACAGAAAATAGGACATATATTCGCCTTTCATTTCTCGTTTCACATCTGATCTTTTTTCACATTTGCCCGCTTTTCCTTGCTGCTCGCTTCATTTGCATTTCTTCCTTAAAAGGAAGCAGCCTTTGCCGAATTGCTGCCGACTTGCAGTTACTGAGCATCGCCTCTGTGTGGCACTGCTCCACCGCCGACGTTTCATTCACCGAAGTTGGATACAAAATGCTGGAGTAACTCAGCTGGTCAGGCAACATCTCTGGAGAGAAGGAATAGGCGACGAATACGCCCAGACCCGACTTCAGACTGAGAGTAAGGGGAAAGGGAAACGAGAGATATGGACGGTACATAGAACAAATTTATAAAAGAATCCCAAAAGCGGGAGGAATCACAGCGAGAGAGGGTGTTGCAGAACTCTCGTCGGATAGAGGAGGAGGATGTCGCTGCGAATCCTATCCATCGCTCCTGCCCGCTCCTGCCTCGGCACCCCAGCAGGCCACACAGAACCAAGGTCCTTAACGCCACCAGTAGCACAAGGTCACAGACTGTGCAACAGGTCCCATCCTATAATAACAAGGAACTGCATATTATTAGTAGAAACAAATAATTGCAGATAAAATGTGAGTAAGTATGTTTTATTTATATAGCACACTGAAACCAAAGCGCTGTACATAGAAGAAATTGGGTTTCCATACATCCATACAAAATAAAAAAAGAAAAAGACACAAAACACTATAAAATTTAACATGAACGTCCCACCACAGCAGAATCAATATTTTCCGCTGTGAGGGAAGGCAGTAAAAAGTTCAGTGCTCTTCCTCTGTGTGCAATGTGTAAGAAGGAACTGCAGATGTTGGTTTTGCACCGAAGATAGACACAAAATGCTGGAGTAACTCAGCGGGTCAGGCAGCTTCTCTGGTGAAATGGAATATGTGACATTTCGGGTCGAGACCCTTCATCCGACTGAGAGTCGGGGAAGGGGAAACTAGGGATATGGGAAGGTGCAGAACAAGCAGAGCCTGCATCGATGACTCAGGATAGGTGGAGCCCATAATGGACTGGGGACGCGGTGATAAAGAACGAATACAAACGGTGAAATTAGCAAGAGGGTTCGGGTGAAAACGGAGAGAGGGGGGATGCAAGTTTTAAGTTAGAGACATCAATGTTCATACCGTTAGGTTGTAAGTTGTCCAAGCGAAATATGAGTTGCTGTTTCTCCAATTTGCAGAGCGTCATCCGAGATGTCTTGGCATTTTATGGAACGGTGGGTCACCTCTTCTGTTATAGATGAGGACCCTCGCATGTGTCTCCTCTGTATCCCAAAGCTCCGCTCTTGCTCTTCCTCTCACTCCTACCCCCCCCCCCCCCCCCCCCGGGACTGCAGATGCCGTTTTCTACCAAACATTGACACAAAGCGCTGGAGTAACACAGTGGGTCAGGCGGCTTCTCCGAAGAAAAAGGCTGCGTGGCTTTTCAGGATGGGGCCTTTCTTCAAACTGAATGTTGCGGGTGGGGTGGGGGATGAAGAACTGGAGGTGAGAAGAGACCAGGATCAATTAGGACCATCCACTAATGATTGGCGTCTGGAAGGTCCATTGTTGGAATGGGAAGGTGTGAATTACAAACAAATGATGTGCAGAGCAGAGGAACTGGTAAAATGGCAAGGAAGGGGGGAGGGCGAGGGGGAAGTGTTAGTAGAAGTTATTTAAAGTCAGCGAATTCAATGCTTTAAAAAACCCAAAATAAATTTTATTCAATGAAAAAAATGTCCAACACCGAAACCGTGCAAGAAATTCGTCCGACATTCTCGGTGGCTATACATACATTCAATACTGTTTACACAGATTTCAATCCCCCCCTCCTTCTTTCTCGTGTAACCAGTTCCACAGTTCTCCACATAGTTTGTCTCTTGAGATCACACCTTCCCGAGCCAACAATGGGAACTCCCAGGTAGGTCATTTAATTACCCGTGGTCTCATCGTCTTTTCTCACCCCCAGCTCTTCACCTCCCCCACCACCACCACCACCACCAGCACCACCCCACCCAAAGAAGACATTGCTGGAATGAAAGTAATTAACAACAAAAAACGAAGAATGCCACAGAGGACCCACCCCCCCCCCCCCCCCCCCCCTTTTACACAGCGATTGTTTTGCTTTGGAGGAAAAAAATGCCGGTGAAGGCAGAGGTCACAGTGTCGTTCAAAAGACAACGGGATCTCTACATTAAAGCGAAAATATTTAATTTCTAGTGGAAGAAGGTTTGTATAGTACTCGAAATGGAAGGACTTGTTCGATTAAATTAAAGATTTATCCTGAAAGAAACCAGAACTGCTCCCTATACATCTTGTAGATGGTTTATATGCAACCAATAATATAGTTACCTCACTCCCATTAACCCCGCCCAGTTAACATCAATCATAACGCCTTCCCCTCAGTAGGAAAATGTAGCCGGTGCTTGAAGGTGTGTGTAATACCCAGTGCTATCATTAAAAGATGTTGTACACTTAAGAGCTTGTAAAGTTTTCATTTACATGGTGTCGAAGCTGGAAGATACCTGCGTCTCCTGTTTATCGGTTTTTATTTCTTTTTTTTGATTTGTGTTTTTTTGTGCTTTTGATCTCTTTGGCCATGGCGTCCTCTTGCAGAAAGCCCGAGCAGCTTGTCTTTGATGCTGACATCTCTGAGCGCTGGGCCACGTTTGAATTTGATTTCACACACTTTGTCAACGTCGCACACCGCGCTGATCCTGACTCCCTTAAAGCTTCCCTCCTCCTCAACCTTGTCGGACCTGATGCCATGAAGAGAGCCAGAACTTTCACCTACGCTCCAGCGGTCCTGGGCGTCGATGGTGCGGTGATTACTCCTGCAGAGTCTGCTGACGACCCCGCTTGCCTGCTACGTAAGTTCAGGGAGATTTGTGACCTGCCCTCGAACCGCATTCTAGAGAGGGCACGGTTCTTTACGAGGAGACAGTTGCCTGATGAACCTGTTGAATGTTTTATTGCTGATTTGCGTTATCTCGCCCAGCGGTGCCGTTTTGGCGACATGACAGACCAGCTCACTAGAGACATTTTAGTAACTGGCATGCGTGACCAGAAGCTGCGATGTGAGCTTTTGAGGGATCCGGATCTAACGTTGGACAAGGCTATGCATGCCTGCAGATTGTCTGAGGTCGTTGTTTTGCAAGAGGACCACCGGATTTGGGCAATAAATCTGTCAACCTGGCTGGGTTTAGGAGCCCACAGCCTCGGGTGGGAAACAATGTTTTTCTACCGCGTGCCCGCCCTGGACCTGGCGATGTGCCCCGAAAAAGATGCCCGAACTGTAACTACATGCACCATAGACTGTCGACGTGTCCCGCCTCTGGTAAAACCTGTAACTTTTGTAAAAAGCTGAACCATTTCTCAGCCTCCTGTCGCTTACTCCGTTCCCGTGGGAGCCAGGCACAAGCTTCCAGTCCCAGTCTAAACATGCTGGCCCAATCTGATCTCTGTTTCGACTCACAGCCCAATTTAGTTGAGTGCAATGGTGCGGAGCCAATTAATTCTGCCGAGGACTCTCATGTGTTTACCCTCCTACAGACACCCGCCCACCGCAATGATCCCTCCGTACCTGTGACTGTCAATGGCGTAACCTTCTCTGCCAAATTAGATACTGGCGCGAGAGTCAATGTTTTGTCCATGAATCTTTTCAACAAGATAAGGAGTAATGAGCCTCTGGTTGTTGACGATGCTACCCTGCACGCCTATGGTGGAGAGATTCTAAGGCCTGCGGGGGAGGGCCACTTTAACTTGCGTGCTGCAAAAGGCCACAAGAAACCTGGTTTTCTATGTTTTGAACTCTGACTGTGTAACCCTGTTGGGCAACCGTGCGTGCCAGGATCTTGGCCTGGTCTCCTTTGACCGCACGGTCCACAAAGTGCAACTCTCGTTTGACCCGGTTGCTGAATACCAGGACCTGTTCGACGATGACCTGGGGAAGTTACCAGTGTCATACCATATTTCCATTGACCCAAATATACAACCCGTGGTCCGCGCACCTCACAGGGTGTCTCACGCCATGAAGGACAAGGTCGAGGCGATGCTCAACGAGATGGTCGAAAAGGGGGTGCTAGTAGCAGTTAGCGAGCCCACCGATTGGGTCTCCACCATGGTTGCCACGATTAAGAAAGACAAGAACGAGATACGCGTGTGTATCAACCCGAAGGACTTAAACCTTGCCATCAGGCGACCACATTACCCCATGCGGTCTGTTGAGGACGTGGCGGCAAAGGTCGGGCAAGCCACCATCTTTTCGGTCCTAGACGCTAAGAACTCGTTTTGGCAGGTCCCGTTGGACAAAGCGTCTTCTGACCTGACGACCTTCGCCACACCGTTCGGCAGATTCAAGTTCCTGCGAATGCCATTCGGCATCAATTCTGCTAGCGAGGTGTTCCAGCGGACGATGGAGCAGATATTCTCGGACCTGCCATGTGCCATCATCGTGGATGATATCCTGGTTTACGGGAAGGACCTTGCCGAGCACGACCTGAACCTCCGTCGCGTCCTGGATCGCGCGCGACAGGCGAACCTGAAGCTGAATCCCAAGAAGTGCCGGTTTCGTGTCTCAGAGGTCACGTATGTTGGACATGTTTTCACCCCTAACGGACTAAAGCCCGACCCCTTGAAGGCCGCTGCCATCTCCGAAATGGCAGCCCCCACCGACGTGCCAGGTCTGCAACGATTCTTGGGCATGGTGAACTACCTTGGCAAGTTTATACCAAACCTCAGTGAGCTGAGTGCTCCCCTGCGGCAGCTGACAAAAAAGGATATCGCCTGGGCCTGGCTCCCATATCACCAGCAGGCTTTTGACCGCCTCAAGTCGAAACTGATTAGCACTCCGACGTTGCGGTTCTTCGACGTGGGTCGCCCCATCACCGTCACCTGTGACGCTTCCAAGTTCGGTCTGGGTGCGGCCTGCCTTCAGTCTGTCGATGGATCGCTGCATCCCGTCTCCTATGCCTCCCGCACCATGACGGACACCGAGCAGCGGTACGCTCAGATCGAGAAAGAGCTGCTCGCGGTGGTGTTCGCCTGCTCCAAGTTCAGAGACTTCCTGTTCGGCAGCAGATTTTACGGTCGAAAACCGACCACCAGCCACTGGTGACAATCCTGAACAAGCCGATTCACGCTGCCCCTGCCAGGCTGCAGCGTATGATGCTGCAGCTCCAGCGCTTCGACTTTGACATAATCTACAAGAAGGGCACCGAGATGCACATTGCGGACACCCTGTCGCGAGCCCCGCGTACCTCCTGCGCTCGCCACCCCCTACGAAACAGAGGACTTGCTCGTACTGGGCGTTAACTTTATTCCCACCAAGCAGCTACAGGTTTTGGCCGAGCACACCGCTGCCGATCCGGCCTTGCAGCAGCTTGCATCGGTGATTAAAGCAGGGTGGCCAACAAAGCGCTCCGCCGCGCCATCTGAAGCACAGCCTTTCTTCCTGGTCCGCGACGAACTGGTGCTCCAGGATGGCGTTATCGTCAAGGGACATAAAGTTGTGGTCCCGTCCTCCCTGTTTGACTTTTACTTTTGTGCAGCCCACAGCGGACACCCTGGGGTCGATGCAACGCTTGCCCACGCTCAGTGCCAATTCTATTGGCCTGGAATGGCCAAATATATCCGAGACAGAGTTTCTGCCTGCTCCACGTGCAACAGTCTTGCGCCGCACCAGCAGCGACAGCCCCTGCTGCAACAGCCCGCCCCTGCTTTGGCCTGGTCCTCGCTGGCTGCCGACATATTCGAGTGGCGTGGTAACCACTACCTTGTCCTGGTCGACTCGTACTCCAACTGGTTCGAAGTGGATTTGCTGACATCCCTCACGTCGGAGATGGTGATCCGCAAGCTGCGGAAACACTTCTCCACTTTTGGGACCCCGGTCAGGCTGCAGACTGACAACGGCAGGCAGTTTACAAGCCGAGAATTCAAAAGCTTTGCCGACAAGTGGAACTTCGTGCATTTCACCAGCAGCCCAGAGTACCCACAGAGCAACGGCCTAGCAGAACGGGCCGTCCGCAGCGCCAAGCTTCTGATGGAACAGGCGCGACTATCCAATTCTGATTTGTATTTGGATCTCCTGAACCTCAGGAATGTTTCCAGGGATCCGGCCATGGGGTCCCCTGCTCAGCGTCTGATGTCCAGAACTACCAGATCCACCGTCCCGATTGCCCAGCGCCAGCTGAAACCTCGGGTGCTGGAGCCCGCCTCCGTGCAGAGGCGAATTCAAGAGAAACATGACAGCCAGCGGCGTTCCCACGATCGGTCGTGCAGACCACTCGATCCTCTGTTGCCCGGACAGGTTGTTCGTTTGCAGACCGCCAGTGGGCACTACCGTCTGGCCACCGTGGTTGGGGTGGCCGATTCACCTCGTTCGTATCTGGTCGACTGTGAGGGTTCCATCTACCGAAGGAGCCGACAACACCTGCTTGCGGTTAATGAGCCACAGCCGCAGCCCCCTGGGCCCTATGCCCCTCCACTCTCCTATCAGCAGCCGGCTGCCGCCCCGGCTGGTGTTCCCTGCATGCCTCGGTCCCCGTCGCGGGCGCCTGGTTCCCCTCTGCGCGGGTCCCCTGTTGCCGATCGCGGTTCTCCCTCTCCTGTTTCTCCCACCCCAATGCCCTTCCCTGGTTCCCCGGCTGCCTTGCGTCCTCCTGCTTCTTCTGCTCTTTCGGGGGGAGGGGTAGACATCCGTACGCGCTCGGGCAGGATCAGTAAGCCGCCTGTTCGCTACGGCGATTTCGTTTAATTCTGCTGTTTAATTCGGTTGTCGTGACAACAATCTGTTTTTTTTTGATTTCTAAGGGGAAGGATGTAGATGGTTTATATGCAACCAATAATATAGTTACCTCACTCCCATTAACCCCGCCCAGTTAACATCAATCATAACGCCTTCCCCTCAGTAGGAAAATGTAGCCGGTGCTTGAAGGTGTGTGTAATACCCAGTGCTATCATTAAAAGATGTTGTACACTTAAGAGCTTGTAAAGTTTTCATTTACACTTCTCTCTACAAGACCAAGTAAATAGAGTCGCTTTTATTATCAGCAATTATGTCACTGTTAAAATGTAGAAGTCGGGTCGCGACCCGAAACGTGATCTGTGCATATTCTCCAGAAATGCTGCCTGACCCGCTGAGTTACACCAGCACTTAGTGTCTATCTTTTGTGTAAACCAGCATCTGCCATTCCTTCTTACCTCAACCTGTTGCCTGGCCCACTGTCTCACTCCAATAGATTAAGTGGGACCTGTTGGGTCCCATGTCCACAGGGCTGGTCCCCCAACACAATATTCCACGTCTCCCCCAATTCCAATATTAGTGGCCATTGGGGGGGGAGCTTCCTGGAGCGCTAGTATGGGTGTAGTGGGCCGAAGGGCCTGGTTTCCAGAGGGCTAGTATGGACATCGTGAGCCGAATGGATTATTGGGCTGGCAGATGAGTCACTCAGGCCTGGTGGGCTGGCAGCTCAGTCACTCAGGGTTGGTGGGCTGGCAGCACAGTCACTCAGGGCTGGTGGGTTGGCAGCTCAGTCACTCGGGGCTGGTGGGTTGGCAGCTCACTCATGGCTATTCTTTGAAATTCCATTCCAGGCAGGATGCAGGCCAACACATTCAATTGCATAGCACTCCAGGCAGGGTGCAGGCCATCACATTTCAATTGCATAGCTCCAGGAAGGCTACACAAATCTTCCTGTCCCAATCTGTATCTGCCCACACTTCATATTCCCTTCAAATATTTCATGATAATGTTTTATTGTAGGGGCCTATGCAAATCGAAGAAATACTGCGGGTGTCACAAATCTGAAAGAAAAGCAAACAAATACAAAAACTCTGCAGGCCAGGCAGTATCTGTGAAAAGAGAAGTAGTTAACTCCAAGTCTGAGTTGATCGAGGTGGTGGAGATACACTTAAACATTATTGCATTCACATCTATTACATTTCCACGCCTTTCTTTTGACCGGTTCTATTTCCAAGTTTCTTGTGGTTTTACAATAAAAAATTTGGTGGTTAAATGTAACTTGTTTAGCGTGAATCTGTTGCGAATGGGGTTTCTGCCCCATATTTGACCCCCAAAATTATTAATTGTTAAGGTCACAAGGAGGTGAGTATAGGAGCAAAGAGGTCCTGCAGTTGTACAGTGCCCTGGTGAGACTACACCTGGAGTATTGTGTGCAGTTTTGTTCCCCTGATTTGGGGAAGGGCATTCTTGCTATTGAGGGAGTGCAGCGTAGGTTTACAAGGTTAATTCCCCGGATGGCGGGACTGTCATATGCTGAGAGAATGGAGCGGCAAGAAACATGTTCCCAATGTTGGGGGAGTCCAGAACCAGCGGCCACGGGTTAAGAATAAGGGGTAAACCATTTAGAACGGAGATGAGCAAACACTTTTTTCACACAGAGAGTTGTGAGTCTCTGGAAATCTCTGCCTCAGAGGGTGGTCGAGGTCACTTCTCGGGATACATTCAAGAGAGAGCTAGATAGGGCTCTTAAAGATACCGGAGTCAAGGGATATGGGGAGAAGGCAGGAACTAGTTACTAATTGGGGATGATCAGCCATGATCACATTGAATGGCGGTGTTGGCTCGAAGAGCCGAATGGCCTACTCCTGCACCTATTGTATATTGAACCATGAAATAGAAGTTGTTCCTGACTTTAGATCTGGGAGCAAAGACATTTACAGATCCAGAGTGGAACCGGAGCAGATTCTCAGACACTGGTTTCCATCCCAAGTCCAGAAGAAAGGGTAAAGTTTCCCAGTGAACTTATTCCCACTGAAGGTGTGGAGATGGGACTTGGTGTCTGCGCTGTAAAATGAGACTACCCCTGCCTCGTAACTGAGATAAACTCCCAGCCTTTCTGGGATGGGATCGGTGAGGAGACGGGATTTCGGAGAGGAGTTCACACGAAACTCGTCGCCAACTTGCTCCACGGACCAGAGCCCAGTCACCTGCCTCAGGTCGATGTCTCTCTCCCTGGCCAGAGACTCGGCGGCGACTCCCAGACACCAGCCCCAGTTCTCCGTCACCTCCACCTCCCAGTAATGTCTCCCCGAGGTGAATCCCTCCGATCCCAGCACACAAGGCCAGACTGTGAACCTCTTCCCATTATCAGGGAGACTCCTCTGTGCCCCGCTCCACCTCACGCTCTTCCGATCCTCGGACACCTCGAGTTTCATACACGCTGTTTCCAAGTCCAAGGTGACTGAGTCTGCGGGTGAAAGGAGCGAGACAGAGAATCTCAGTGGGTCGGGAGGGATGAGGGAGTGTAGGAGTCTGTGCCTACACACACACACACACACACACACACACACACACACACACACACACACACACACACACACACACACACACACACACACACACACAATTCATAGATTTGAGTGTGTGTGTAAAACATGCATGTGAAACCATGAGGCAAATGACAAAATTACTGCCGTAGAAGATTCCCCAGGGAACGGGAATCAATGGCCGGAGGGCAATTAAGATGAGAGAAGAAAGATTAAAATTGCTCACAGGGGCAAGACCTTCACATAAAGGTGTATGGAATGGCAGACTGAAGAACTGTTCAACAGTCACCCACCATACACCCTCTACATCGGGGACCAGGGGTGGAGGGTACTGCACCGAGTAGACCCTTGCAACCTGTTTATCTTGTGGTTCACAGACTCGCCAGCCGCCTTCCTGGAGTACTATGTGCAGTATTGCCCCCCTAATTTGAGGAAGGACATTCTTGCTATAGAGTGAGTGCATCACAGGTTTTCAAGGTTAATTCCCGGTATTGCGGGACCATTGTATGCTGAGAGAATTGAGCGGCTGGGCTTGTATACTCTACAAATTTAGGATGAAAGGGGATCTTATCCAAACATATAAGATTATTAAGGGGTTGGACACGGTAGAGGTGGGACACATGTTCCTGTTGTTCGGGGAGTCAAGAACCAGGGGCACAGTTTATGTATAAGGGGTAAGCCATTTAGAACGGAGATGAGGAAACACTTTTTCACAGAGAGTTGTGAGTCTGTGGAATTCTCTGCCTCAGAGGGCAATGGAGGCCGGTTCTGGATATTTTCAAGAGGGAGCTAGATAGGGCTCTTAAATATAGTGGAGTCAGGGGATATGGGGAGAAGGCAGGAACGGGGTACTGATTGGGGATGATCAGCCATGATCAAGAAGTGAGTTTAGGTTGTGTTGTGTTCTTGTGCTGCTTGTGTTCGAGGACCTGACGTCGCCTGCTGACGGTTTGGCAGTGATGTTTCCATGCAGGTTGGTTTGGGACTAGGATAAATCTTTAATTTAATCGAACAAATAAAAAAGCTTTTCACTGTGCACGTGAAAATAATAAACTAATCTAAACAAATCCCACTTATCTCCATTATTTTTGTCTCTCTGCATTTGATTGATGCGCACAGATATCTAATATATATATTGTAATGGACGAATATTGTGTCAATGTTACCTCGCTTAATGATGCCAAACATTTTTCTCAAAGGTACGTTCAACAAAAACGGGTGATCGAATTTTTCAACCGGCAGAGCTCCTTCTGCTACCGACAATGTATGCTCCCCACATCCAATCCTGCGAATATTAGATAGTTAGTTTTAAAATTAACGTCAATACCTTTGCGAATTATTCCACAAAATCGTGCAGGGGTTCAATAAAGAATACATCCTACCTTCGCTTGTGACCAGCTTCTTCCTGAAATAAATACAATACAAAATCTCAATTGATTGAGACAACCTTCCACATTCCAATGGCAGAATCCCCCCCCCCCCCCCCCCCCCCAGAGAGTTGTGATTCTGTGGAATTCTCTGCCTCAGTGGGCGGTGGAGGCCGGTTCTCTGGATACTTTCAAGAGAGAGCTAGATAGGGCTCTTAAAGATAGCGGAGTCAGGGATATGGGGAGAAGGTAGGAACGGGATACTGATTGTGAATGATCAGCCATGGTCACATTGAATGATGGTGCTGGCTAGCAGGGCCAAATGGCCTACTCCTGCACCTATTGTCTATTGAACACATTTGCCATATTAAATGAAATGAATGATTTGATGGTGGATCTTAAATTGGCAAGACGTGACTTAAGAACCATATCTGGAAATCATATCTGTTTGTGACAAGACCAAAACTCAAAGCCACAAATATGCAGTGGTTCTTCATACATCTTAGAGCACCTTCAGTGGAGAGAACATGGAACGTTTTAGTAAACGGGCTGTGACTGTGCATTGTCATTGAACTAAAGTGATATGTGACCTCTCACCTGGAGCAATGTCACTCCATTTACTTGATCCAGTTGCTTCTGTAACATTGGGAGTTCCTGCTGCATAAGATTCAAACGAACTTGAATCTCTTGAATATTTTTCTCCATTGTATTTAGAATCATCTCCTTCTCATCGCTGAGATATTTAAGTAAGCGTTGTTCTTTATCGAAGAGAATCTGGTGCAGTTCAGCAAACAGGGACCTGATGTGGGACTGCAGAAACTGTGACTGATCCTGGCAAATTAAAGACAGATATTATTACAATGCAATACGGATAATAAATCTGCTCAAGATTTCAGCTTTGAACGGAGGAAACAATAGTCAATAGGTGCAGGATAAGGCCATTCGACCCTTCGAGTCAGCACCGCCATTCAATGTGATCACGTCTGATCATCCACAATCAGTACCCCGTTCCTGCCTTCTCCCCATATCCCCTGACTCCGCTATCTTTAAGAGCCCTATCTAGCTCTCTCTTGAATGTATCCAGAGAACCGGACTCCACCGCCCACTGAGGCAAAGAATTCTGCAGACTCAGAACTCTCTGAGTGAAAAAGTGTTTCCTCATCTCCATTCTAAATGGCTTTCCCATTATTCTTAAACTGTGGCTCCTGGTTTTGGACTCCACCAACATCGGGAACATTTTTTCTACCTCTAGCGTGTCGAAACACTTAATAATCTTATATGATTCAATAAGATCCCCTCTCATCCTAAATGCCAGAGTATACAAGCCCAGCCACTCCATTCTCTCAGCATATGACAGTCCCGCCGTCCTGGAAACTAACCTTGTGAACTGACGCTGCACTCCCTCAATAACAAGACTGTCCTTCCTCAAATTTGGGGATCAAAACTGCACACAATACTCCAGGTGTGGTCTCACTAGGGCCCTGTACAACTGCAGAAGGATGTATTTGCTCATATACTCAACTCCTCTTGCTATAAAGACCATTCGTTTTCTTCACTGCCTGCTGTATCTGCATGCTTACTTTCAGTGACAGCTGAACAAGGATCCCCAGATCCCGTTGTACGTCGCATTTTTCCAACTTGACACCATTTCGATAGTACTCTGCCCTCCTGTTTTTGCTACCAAAAACTGCACACAATGCTCCAGGTGTGGTCTCACTAGGGCCCTGTACAACTGCAGAAGGACCTCCTTGCTCCGATACCTTACCAGAACTCCACAAATCTTCTTCTTCTGTTGCTGTTCCATTTGTTCCAACGCCAATTTATTTTGAGTGAGAGATTCCAAGGAAGATTTGATCTCAGCCTTAGATTGGAGTTGTGACAAAAACAAAACAGAATAATAGAATCAGATACAAACAATGTCATGAAACAGGGAAGTGATCACAATCCGATTTATTTTACCTTGTAGATTTCAACAGCTTCGTCTACCGGCATGACGCTGTGAGACTTGTGTTCCCGCCCAGCTGCACAAACCACACAGATCAGTTTCTTGTCTGTGTCACAAAACAGCTTCAGCTCTTCCTGGTGTGCCTCGCAGTGAAGTTTACTTCTCTTCTGTGTCCGATTCGGGCTCAGTGCTCGAGCTTTCTCAGACAGTCTCGCCAAGGCCCGACTAACCCTGAGGGTGCGCTCCGCAAACTCCTCCCTACATTCCGGGCATGAGTTTCTATCTTCAGTTTCCCATAACTGCGTGATGCAGGAGCGGCAGAAGTTGTGGCCGCAGTCTGGTGACACCGGATCGGTGAATAAGTCTAAACAGATGGGACAAATTAGATCTTCTCTTAAACTCTCAAGCTGTTGTTTTGAAGCCATGTTGATTCGTGGCAGTTTCACTTCCGCAGAGCTGCTGAACTCCTGCAGTATCGCGGGTGTTCAGCACTAGACTCGCTGCAGCACTCGGCGAACTCAGGCTCAGCGTGAGGATGAAATACCCCGAGTCGGAAGCAACTGCAGATGCTGGTTTAAACCGAAGATAGACACAAAATGCTGGAGTAACTCAGCGAGTCAGCCAGCATCTCTGGAGAGAAGGAATGGGTGACCCTTCTTCAATATTCACTGCCTTCGCGAAATATGAGATGCCGTTCATCCAATTTGCGTTTACCCACACTCTGACAATGGAGGAGGCCGAGGACAGAAACGTCAGTGTGGGAATGGGAATTTAAGTGTTCAGCAAACGGGAGGTCAGGTTACTTCCAGCGAGTTACTCAAAGGTGGGGATCTGATTCGATATTAAACGTGCCTGATTATGACAGAAACACGAATAACAAGAGCAGCTGACTATCACGGTGGCGCAGCGGTAGATTTGCTGCCTGACAGCAAATGCTTGCGCCGGACACCCGGGTTCGATCCCGACTACGGAATGTGTACGTTCTCCCCGTGGTCTGCTTGGGGTTCCTCCGAGACCTTCGGTTTCCTCCCACACTCCAAATACGTACACGTTTGATGTTAAAATTGTCCCTAGTGTGTTGTGTGTAGGATAGTGTTGATGTGCGTTGGGCCGAATGGCCTGTTTCCGCGCTGTATTTCTAAACGAAACTAAACTAAGGCTGGGAACAAATTGAAACGATGGTGAAATATGGATTGAGAACGGCTCAATGTAATATTTTCTGCCATAAAACTGGGGGGTTTGGGAAGAACATTGCGTTTTTACAGCAATTTTACAGCCGAAAACCAGATCTGGAATGTACACCTCACAGGGTTTAAAACAGTTCTTCAGACTGTTTAGGGATAAGGGGAACGAGAGATATAGACGATGTGGAGAGCTAAAGAACAATGAATAAAAGATATGCAAAAAAGGTAATTATGATAAAAGGAATCAAGCGATTGTTAGCTGTTCGCACGGAGAAGCTAGAGTGACCTGGGTGGGGTGGGGGGTGGAAAGACAGAGGGAATGCCGGGGCAACCTGAAGATGGTTAGTCTTAAAACTGAAGGGATAATAAAACGTTTGATTTCGTCCTCCCTATCATGGAGCAAAGAACTGAATTCAAGTCTTGAGGCGAGATATGCTGGGATGCATCACATGATAGTCATGACTGAAGACGATTGCAAATGTACCAGTCATGCCAATACTACATTTCACCAATTATAAATCAATAATCAATACATACGAGGGAACCGATAATAATGCACGTCCAACAAACCAATCGTTTTCAGATGAAAGAAGGTACTGCAGATGTTGGATAAAATTGAAGGTAGACACAAAATGCTGGAGTAACTCAGCGGGTGAGGCAACATATATGGAGAGAATGAATTGGTGGCGTTTTGGGTCGAGACCTTTCTGAGGGTCTGGTCGCGAAACTTCATCCATTCCTTCTCTGCATAGATGCTGCCTCATCCGCGGAGTTACACCAGCATTTTATGTCTATCTTCAGTCAGATCCAGGGTTGCGTTAGTTCCTTTGGTGCTCGAACAAAATCGTGTGTTGCGCTGGAGTGAAGCAAACATACATCTTCGCACGGCTCCTCACGGACTTCAAGACGCAACCATAATAGACAATCGGTGCAGGAGTAGACCATGCGAATCTTCAAGCCAGCACCGTCATTCAATGTGATCATGGCTGACAATCCACAATCAGTACCCCGTTCCTGCCTTCTCCCCATATCCCCTGACTCCGCTATCTTTAACATCTCTATCTAGCTCTTCCTTCAAAGTATCCAGAGAACCGGCCTCCACGTGTTGTGGGGCAGAGGCAGAGAATTCCACAGACTCACAACTCTGTGTGAAAAAGTGTTTCCTCCTCTCCGTTCTAAATGCCTTAACCCTTATTCGTAAACAGTGCCCCTGGTTCTGGATTCCCGCAACATCGGTAACATGTTTCCCGCCTCTAGCGTCCAAACCCTTAATAATCTTATATGTTTCAATAAGATCTCTTCTCATCCTTCTAAAATCCAGAGTGTACAAGCCCAGCCACTACTTTGTCTCAGCATAAGACAGTCCCGTTTTAAGACCAACCATTTCCTCTGTATCTCTACCCCCGCCCCCCCCCCCCCCCCCCCCACCCACCCAAGTGACACTAGCTTCTCGTATTCACCGTACAGAATTCAATATTTTAACGTAATTACCAACAAACCTTCTGATTCGCGTTCTCGGCATCAGCTTACCCCCCATTAGTATTTTCCAAATCATTCGCCCAACTTTTCTGCACCACCACATGGTCACTTTTACCTTTTTTTTGCCAGACGGCTCTTGCACCCTTCAAACCGAGTCAGTGGACTTTATTGCCCGGGGGAGCCCGGAGCTCAGGACCCGCCGCCCGCGGCCGCTGCTGAACCCGCGGGAAGGGCGATTGTTTCAATCTTTATATTTTCACAAAAGTAATTTCTGTTCCGTTGCCGGACGCGGTTAACGCGTTAAAATGAACGGATCGACAGACAGCTCTGATTTCAGTTGCTGTTTATTTCACTCTTCCCTCATTTACATTCCCCCTGGTTTTATTTCCGCGCTCACTGGGGTTTCACGACGCGGAATTTGGGGATTAAATGGGAGCCGTTCGTTCAGCGCCGACCTGTTGTCCACCGGGTTTCTGCCCCACAGCCCCTGAGCCCCGCTCCTGACGCCGGTCCCGGGACCCGACCCTTTTACACACCCGGAGCGGAACCGGAGCAGATTCTCAGCCACTGGTTTTTCTTCCAAGTCCAGAAGAAAGGATAAAGTTTCTCCGTGAATTTATTCCCAGTGAAGGTGTGGAGATGGGACTTGGTGTCCGCGTCGTAAAATGAAACTGTCCCGGACTCGTAACTGAGATAAACTCCCACCCTCCCGGGGATGGGACGGGCGGGGAGAGGGGATCGAGGGGAGGTGAATGCTTTAAACTCGTCATCCCACCGCCCGATGATCCAGACTCCAGTCTCCGTGGACAGCTGTTCCTTTCCCTTCCTCTCCACAGACTCTGCGGCGACTCCCAGACCCCAGTACCGACTCCCCGCCACCTCCACCTCCCAGTAATGTCTCCCCGATGTGAATCCCTCCGATCCCAGCACACACTCATACACTGTAAACCTCTTCCCGGTGTCAGGGAGACTCCTCCGTGTCCCGGTCCATCTCATCTTCTTCCGATCCTCAGACACCTCGAGCCACGGATTCGCTGTTTCCACATCCAGGGTGACGGAGACTGGGGGGAGAAGCAGAGAATCAGAGAGTCCCCGGGGGTCGGGGGGAGACTCGGGCACAGGCGGGCGGACAACTGACACCTTGCCCGGGCTGTCACCCAATTACGTGAGATGGACAACACAAACCTTTCTCCGCGTTTCACTCCGAGAAAAGCGGAGGCTCGTGGATTGCAAGAGCGGGTCGGGCGGCGGAGCTGGGATTGTGTGTGTAAATAGAGAGAGAGAGAGGACGATGGGGAAATTGCGGGTGGGCATTTGGAGCGGTTGGGCAGGGTTTTTGTGAGATCTCGCGGTTAGGTGGTGGAGAGGGAATCAGATTATCAAGTAGCGGATTGAGATAAGTGGTGGGTACACAAAAGGCTGGAGAAACTCAGCGGGTGCAGCAGCATCTAAGGAGCGAAGGAGATAGGCAACGTTTCGGGTCGAGACCCTAGTGGTAACAGGAAGTATTTATAACGGCAGGCAGGATATCGGATGTAATATTGGAGAATTGGGGCCAGTGTGGAACTGGCACACAGGAGGAGTTGAGGCCTGGGGCAGAGTCGTCATCATCACACTGAATAGAGGCGATTTCAGATGCCAGTTGTGATCCTTCTGCTCATGTTCTCTGCAGCAGAGGGCGAGACTGAAGGAGGGGTGGCTCCCACCACTGAAAAATGTCAGGATTGAATGGCCCTTGTGCAACACAGAATGTGTGGAGGCTCGCGATTGTAGGGTCGCTGAAGGAGAGGAGATTCATGGGTGGAAATGATCCTGGACCTGTAACCAAGAATTCATTCAACTCAGGCTAAACCAATATATGGGCTTTCATGGGGCATTGGACATGTTCCCTCATGGTGGGCGAGTGGTGAAAGAGAAGGCATATGATATCCGATATGACCTGGATAATTGGATCCAGGATTGACTTGGTTTAAGGAGGCAGAGGGTATTGGCATCAGGATAGTTTTGTGAATGAAAGGTATGGAATGGTAGTGGCTATCTGTACACAGTGGTCTTCAGCAGGGATCTGTCCTGGGATTGTTGGTGGTTATGATATATATTAACGACCACTTTCCGTGCCGTAGGCATGCGAAGTACATTTGTACTGACATGGAAATTGTTGGTGCTCTGGGTCGCGTGGAAGGCTATCAAGGCTGGTCAGCCTCACTTGGTGTATTGTGTGCAGGTCGACACGCTCAAGGAAGGATGTGTTTGTGCTGGAGAGGGAACAGAGGTGATTCATCGGGTCTGAGTCTGATTCATTGAGTCTGAAGTAGGGTCTCGACCAGAAACATCACCCATTCCTTCTCTCCAGAGATGCTGCCTGTCCCGCTGAGTTACTCCAGCATTTTGTGTCCACCTTCGATTTAAACCAGCATCTCCACTTCCCTCCTACAAAGATTCATTGCTCGTGTTGGTAGACTTTCATTACAGGGAGATATTCGGCATAACATCTCAAATTTTAAGGTGTATGTGCGTAAGAGGATCTTTTCCTGGACAAATAACTGGGTGTTTTCCACCGAGAAAAATCGAAGACTGAGGTGAATGCTCGTTTCCCTAACGAATCTAATTCAAGCAGCGCCTCAACATGATAGCCAATTAATAGCAGTGAACCTCGTGATTCCAACAGGAGGCAACCTTGATTCACCAGAAACTTCAGTCTCCGACAGGTCAGATAGAGTTATGGCACAGATTTCCCTCTCTGAAGATTGTCCACAAATGTTGATAACAATCCTGGTCAGCACATTGATCCCACATTTCAAATGTCATAATATCATGTGAGAGGAGTAGAATTAGGCCGTTCGGCCCATCAAGACTTCTCCGCTATTCAATAATGGCTGATTTATCTCTCCTAAACCATCCTCCTGCCTTCTCCCCTATACCTCTGACACCGGTACTAATCAATAATCTATCCACCTCTGCCTTAAACATATCCACTGACTTGGGCTCCACAGCTTTCCGTGGCACAGAATTCCACAGATTGCACACAATGCATCTCGCCTCATCTCCTTCCTTAAATAACGTCCTTTCATTCTGATGGCCATGAACTCTAGTCCGAGACTCTCCCACTGGTGGAAACATCCTCTCTTTATCCGCTCTATCCAACCCTTTCACTATTCTATGTTTCAATGAGGTCCCCCCTCATTCGTCGAAACTCCTACGAGCACAGACCCAGTGCCGACAAAATATCATCATAGGTTGACCTACTCATGCCTGGGATCATTCTTGTAAACCTCCTCAGGCCCTTCTCCAGTGCCAGCACACCCTTCATCAGGTATGTTGTCCAAAATTACTCACAGTCTTCCAAATGCGGTCTAACCGGCACCTTATAGAGCCTCAGCATTACGTTCAGGTTTTTGTGCACAAGCCCTCTTGACTTGGCTTTCTTTACTACCAATTCGACTTACAGATTAACTTTTTGGTACAAATTTTAACTAGATATTGTTAACTGCATTTTAAATCAACTGAACAAGTAGCTGGGTGTTATCGTCCAAGACAAAATCCCTGGCTGAGGTCAATACTAGTTTGTCTGACGTGACTCATTCAGACAAAGCTTCAATGTGGTGGAGATGTTAATAACAATCAAGTCTGTGTCTCCAGCAGGGGGCAGACCTGAGTTAACCAAAGTGAGTCGTCACTGACAGGCCAAGCAGGATCAGTGGTACATATATCTTTCTCTCATGGAACCCGCGGTTTTTATGACAATCCTGGTCATCAAATTCCTACAAGTTTTCAAAATCTCTGATTTATTTTGCGAGTTTACTTGGCTGGCTACCTGGTAGAATTCAAACTCGTATCGTGGCATGTTTCTGCGGTGCGGATGGGGATAAGATGTTTTAGTTCATCGAGCAGTCTGTGTCTTGGTTGTATTGTGCTCCTGTGTTGGATGTGTTCAGGGTTCTAACATCTCCAGCTGACCACTTGTCTGTGAAGCTTCCCAACAGGTGAGATTGGTGCTGGTATAAAACTTTAGTTCCCCTTCAGTTCATCATTACGGTCAATCTTTGCATCTATTTACAACTTAAATATGTCACCCACATAAGAAGTAAGGAATCCATATGTTTTACCTTGGTGATTCGCAACAACGATATCTTTCAACACTGCATTCAACCAGAAGGGGTGATCGAATCTTTCATCCAGTAAGGCACCATCTCTCAGTGACAATGTGTGGATATCATCACTAATTCTGCAAATATTAAATAACCGGTAATAACCTGTGCGTCAACATGTTTATGTGACTTTACAGATCTGTGCAGAGTTTAACTGAAGAGCATGTCCTACCTCCTCTTGCGACCAGCTTCCTTCTGAAATAAACAAAGCAGAAATTAACTGAGGTGACTGAAATTTCACGCAAGTTATATCACATTGTTGAAAATTACAATTTTCTGACTCGCGCTCACGTTGTCACACAGAGGACATTACATTGATGGGACCAATGCAGGAGGTATGATGAATCTTTGTTACAATTATGCTCTAACTCAGTGGACGAAATGTGCAGGAAATTTTGAATTTTCAGCTGAATAATGTCATAAGGTCATAAGTGATAGGAGCAGTATTAGACCATTCGGCCCATAAAGGCTACTCCACTATTCAATCATGGCTGACCCATCTCTCCCTCCTCCTATCCCCATTCTCCTGTCGTGTCCCCTTAACCTCTGACGCGTAGTAATCAAGAATCGAAATATATCTGCCTTAAAAATATCCACTGACTTGGTCTCCATAGCCATCTGTTGAAAATAATTCCACAGATTCACCACCCTCTGACTAAAATTCCTCCTTATCGTCTTCGAGGAACGTCCTTTAATTCTGAGGCTCTGACCTCTTGTCCTAGGCTCTCCCACTAGTGGAAACATCCACTCCACATCCACTCTATCCAAGCCTTTCACTCTTCGGTCAGTTTACCTTGGTGAACGTCCCCGCTCATTTTTCTAAACTGCAGCGAGTACAGGCCCAGTATCGAAAATCGCTTATCATATGTTACCCAACAATAAGCTGTTAATCATGATTAGTTGGAGGAATTTAAGATTAATGATGGATTATATTGGATGTGGATGGTGAATGTATCACCGGTTTTGCAGATACCAAAATACAAATGTAAAATTCAAAGTGACCTGGAGCAAATCCTGTTAGAAATTCAGTGATCAGAATGAGGAATTTGCGGTCACAGGTCTGGTCGATGCAGATGGTAATGTAACGTAAGATCACGTATCAGGATGAGGGAACCACAAAGGGTGTGAGGCATTGGTCGGGTACACGTTGCTGTCATCAAGCAATTTGTTTTGCAGGATAACTTGCAGGAGTAAATTAAAAGGAAAATCAGCAGAACAAAACAGAGTCACGAGTCACGACAAACAAGAGAATCCCCAGAGATACAACAAGTATATTAATAGCAAAAGAATAACTCGGGAGAGAATGGGTCCCTCTGAGGACAAAGGGACAACTCGAGAGAGAATAACTGTGGAGGAAAGAACTGCAGATGCTGGTTTAAATCAAAAGTAGACACAATATGCTGGAGTAACTCAACGGGTTAGGCAGCATCTCTGGAGAGAAGGAACGAGTAAGGGCTGCTCTTTCTCAGTGAGAATCTGGTGCAGTTCAGCAAACTGGGTTGTGATCTGTGACTGAAAGTTGTTGTGTGACTGATCTTGTCAGATGAAAGGTGAAGATCAATATATTATGTCATTCTCCTGCATATCCTCACGAAATGGAAGGTCGCATAGGCAACCCAATCTCGAGACATGGAGTGTAGACAAAGGCCCTTCGGCCCACAATGCCCATGCTTGCCACTGTACCTACCTGCACCACTTGCATTTAATCCATAGTTTTCGTTATCCTGGCAATTCAAGGGCTTGTCTGAAAGCTGTGGGAATGTTGTGAAAGTAATCTGCATTACCCTCCTTTCTATTCCCACAATACAATTCCTTGTACCCTATTCCATTTCACGTGCCCATTAATTCCCACTCATTCGCCCTCCACTCACATTCACTGTCCATGTCAGCACACTACCTCCAATACCATGTGCTCTAATTTTGTCCATTAATATCCCATGTGGGACCTTAAAGGCTTTCTGAAAGTCCAGGTACACTACATCCACTGGCTCTCCCATGTCCATTTTCCAAGTTACATCCACGGAGTCAGGGGATATGGGGAGAAGGCAGGAAATGGGGGCTGAGGCTATGACCTCTTACCCTAGACTCTCCCACGAGTGGAAACATCCTCTCCACTCTATCCAAGCTTTTCACTCTTTGGTCAGTTTCAATGATGTCCCCGCTCATTTTTCTCAACTCCAGTCAGTACAGGCCCAGTGTCGAAAAACACTTATCATATGTTATCCAACAATAAGCTGTTAACCATGATTGGTTGGAGGAAATTTAAGGTTAACGATGGATTTGATTGGGTGTGGATGGAGAATGTATCAACGGTTCTGCAGATTCCAAAACACAAATGTAAAATTTAAAGTGGCATGGAGCAAATCCTGTCAGAAATTTAGTGATCAGAATGTGGAATTCGCACCCACGGGTCTGGTCGTTGCAGATAGCAATGTAACGTAAGGGATGTAATGCTGAGGTTTTGCATGGCCTTGGTCGGACAGCATTTGGAGTATTGTGAGCAATTGTGGGCACCATGTCTGAGGAAGGATGTGCTGGTGCTGAAGAGGATCCAAAGGAGCTTTACTAGAATGATCCCAGGAGTGAGTGGGTTAACTTAATGATGAGCGTTTGACGGCACTGGATCTGTACTCGCTGGAGTTTCGAAGGATGTCGGGTGACCCCATGGAAACTTACTGTATTGTGAAAAACATGAATTGAGTGGATGTGGAGAGGATGCTTGCACTGGTGGAATAGTCAAGGACTAGAGGGAATAGTCTCATAATAAAAGGATGTACCTTTAGGAAGGGGATGAGGAAGAGTTTATTGACAGAGGGTGGTGAATCTGTGGAATTCATTGCCAAAGGATGCTGCAGAGGCCATCAATGGATATGTTAGGGCACTGATAGATGTATTTTGATTAGTATGGGTGTCAGGGCTTATGGGTAGAAGGCAGGTGAATGGAGTTGAGAGGTTGAGAACGATCAGCCATGATTGAATCGTGGAGTAGACTCAATGGGCCGAATGGTCTGATTCGTCTACTATGACTTATGAGATAGCGGAGCGCGATTGTAAGGGGTTGTTGGATAATCATAGGAATTGATAAAAGTTGCATTTTCACAAATCTATCGCTCCCAATGTTGTGACTGCATTTTCATTGAACGAGATTGAAACATAACCCCTGACCTTCAGAAATAACACGCTGTCTGTTTGTTCCATTCGCCTCTGCAGCTTTGAGAGTTCCTCCTCAATAGAGTTTAAATTCTCTTGAATGTCTTGAAGATTTTTCTCCATTGGACTTAGAATCTTCTCCTCATCCTCCTTGATCTCTCTGAGAATGAGCTGCTTTTTCTCCACGAGAATTCGGTGCAGTTCATCAAACTGAGATGTGACGTGAGACTCGAGGCTTTGTGACTGCTCCTGTCAAATGAAACGTGAAGATTGTCCGAATCATTTTCCATGAAATATATTCCTCCTCACGTTCACACTAACTCCCACCGATACCCAGATCCCGCCTTCAGTAGGTTAATTACAGCAGATAACTAAATCGACGTAGACACACAATGCTGGAGTAACTCAGCGGGACAGGCAGCATCTCTGGAGAGAAGGGTGATGTTTCGGGTCGAAACCCGCCTTCAGTCTGATCCGTTTCGGGTCGAGACCAGCCTTCAGACTGAGTTACTCCAGCATTTTAGTTCTAGCTTCAATCTAAACCAGCATCTGCATTTCTTTCCTACACAAATTAATTGGACGTGTTATGTACATGAGGGCGGAGCCCATCCTGGTCACAGCGAGAACATGGCGGTTTCACACAGAGATTACCAGAAGCTCAGGGTCGAACCAAGCTGCGAAACAGTGGAACTAACTGCTGCCACGCTACGCTGCAGTGAATTACCCAAAATACAAAACTACACAACACGATCAGAAATGCCGCACAGCAAGGTCTCACCCGGACTTGGGAAATCTTCTGCTTCTGTTGCTCTTCCATTTCCTGGATGGCTGATTTATTTGTTGTCAGAGATTGTATGGATGATTTAACCCGATCCTGGGAATCAGAGAGAAAGGGGGTTAGACAATAAACATTCAACTGTACATTCAAGCAAGTGATCGTAGTCGGGTTGCTTTCACCTTGTAGATTTCAACAGCTTCTTTCATCGGTATGAAGCTGTGAGACTTGTGTTCCCGCGCATCTCGACAAATCACACAGATCAGTTTCTTGTCAGTTTCACAAAACAGCTTCAGTTCTTCCTGATGTTCCTCGCAGTGATGTTTACTTTCCTTCTCTTCCGTATTCAGGCTCAGTGTTCGAGCTTTCTCAGACAGTCTCGCCAAGGCCCGATTAACGTTGACGGTGCGGTCTGCAAACTCCTCTCTACATTCCGGGCAGGAGTTTCTCCCGTTCGTGTCCCAACTCTGTGTGATGCAGGAGCGGCAGAAGTTGTGCCCACACTCCAGGATAACCGGATCGGTGAAAAAATCCAGACAGATGGGACAAACTGTCTCCTCTGTTAAATTCTCGACCTGCTCTTTAGAAGCCATTTTAACTCCTGCCACTTCCTGGTTTGAAACTGCTTTCACTGATTGGGAGCTGCTGATCCCTTGTGATCCCTCTGTACCGCGAGTGTCTACCGCGCACGCTGCCGTCTCCAGCACATTTGCTGCAGGTTTTCAGGGTGAACGTGTTCTAGGTGGACCGTGTCCTGACCTCAAATACCCACGGAGGGTTTGAGTGAGATGTTAAACAGACCGGTATTTCAATGTAAACGCAGGGAATGTTATGGGACAGTTTAGAGCAGGACAGAAAATGACACGGTCAAAAAAGAAACTAACTGGGATGTAAAACGATGGTTAAATATAAACTTAGAGTGAAGTCGGATTTATTGTCATCTGCACAAGTACTGCGATGAACAGCTGCGATTAAAATCTCATCGCCGTTTCAGCAGCATCACACGCACAAATACTCAGTGCTACACAAAATATAAATCAAACGCAAAATACAACCACATTACACGTAAATTCTGCAAGTTAGTAAAAACAAAATTATAAACTGCTCCAAATTCAAGGCATTAACGCAAAACACAATTAAAAATAAACACGTCCACGGCAGTGCAGGCGGTAGTGCAACTCGTGTGCGTTGGAAATGCCGGACCGGGCCATGATGCGAACAGTCAGGATACATTCTACAGCGCTTATGTGGAGGCTTCTTCGAGTATCAGGTTATATCCCGGAATATCCACAATACGAAGACACAATCCGTATGGAACAAAGAACAGTACGCATAGGAAGCAGCCCTTCGGCCCACAGTGTCTGTGCTGAATATGATGCCAAGACCAACTCTTACCTGCTTGAACATAATCTATATCCTTCAATTACCTGCATACTCACGTGCCTATCCAAACATCTCTTCACCGCCTGTCTCGTATCAGCCTCCATCATCATCCCTGGCAGCGGGTTCCAGAAACTCACCATCATTGGGGTAGAAAACCTGCCTCGCACATCCCCTTTAAACTTTGCCCCTCTCATCCTATAGCTATGCGTTCTACTATTAAATATTTCCCTCTCGGTAAAAGGTTGTGATTGTGTACCCTGCCCACTCCTCTCATAATTCGATAGACTTCCATCAAGTCTCCCCTCAACCTCCTTTTAATTAAATCCTTCTATCATGCAAATGTCTTTATTAATAGTTTACCTGCTCCAGAGATCTGGGTTCTATTAACTACTAGACTAAGTGGGACCCGTTGGGTCCCAGCATCACATGGGAGGGCTGGTCACCAACGCAATATTCCACCTCTCCACCAATTCCAATATTGATCGCCAGTGGGGGGGGGGGTGGGGGGGGGGGGGGGGGGGGCTTTCTGTTGCGCTAGTATGGGTGTTGCGGGTGGAAGGTACTGGTTTCCAGAGAGCTAGACTTGTGGGCCGTATTCTTGGGCTAGCAACATTGTGCAAGGCAACCAAAATCCATTTTGTGAACATAAACTCTTCAAAAAGGCGAGGCAAACAATTGGGCCACAGCCACCTGACAACCAAAATCCATTTTGTGAACACAAACTCTTTAAAAAGGCGAGGCAAACAATTGGGCCGCAGCCACCTGCAGCCGTGGGCCACAGCCACCTGACAACCAAAATCCATTTTGTGAACACAAACTCTTTTTCAAAAAGGCGAGGCAAACAATTGGGCAGCAAGCAGCCACCTGACAACCAAAATTCATTTTGTGAACACAAACTTAAAATAAGGTAAACAATTTGGCAGCAGCCACATCAAGGGCACTCACTGTAAAGTAGACATCCGTTCAGTGTTATTCACAGCTCAGAGAGCCGTAACCCTCTCGCTTCTTGGGTCTGGCAGAGACTGAATGAGGCACGACACTTCCGGGTCCCTCCACCCTCCCGCGGCAGGGGCAGCAGAGAGAACACAGAGAATGGGGATTTAAAAAAAAACATGAATATGTCTCTCATTTTGCATCGATGGGAAAAATCCTCTGGGTCAGGAAGGCGGAGGGGGTCTCTGAGCGAGTTGACCAAAAATGACGGCCGTAGGTGGCGGTGTTCTCTTGGAAATCGCAACACAGTGGGTCAAAAGTGGTCAAGATCAGACTTTTAGTAATATACATGAATCTTAAATAGAATAAGGATATGTATCCCGCTCTCCCACTCCGCGACGAGAGTCCATGCTGTGTCCGCAGCTGAAGCCCTGGCCCATCTCTGGGAAAGGCCGCACCTCGATGTTAGGCCATGGGGGAGGCGACATGGAAAAAGTCACCTCTCCATGGAGGAGGCAACCGAAACAGTTTACCCCTAACCCCCCCCCCCCCACCCCCCCCCCCCCCCCCACACACACCACCCCCACACAGACACACAAAGATACATCAAAAACACACATTAGGACACACTAAAAAAATTACAAAGTCGAAAAAATTAGCATGCTGCTGGCAGGGCTGCCGGCTTGCAGTGCCCCCACCGACCTTTAGATCTCAAGCCGGGTGTTGAGCAGCCAGGTTGTTGTCTCTGTTGGCGTCAATGTCTGCCAGGCCCTGAGCTCCATTTGGTGGGTGGGAGAGCGGGCACCCAGAGATGCCATGGTTGGCTGCCTGTTGTTCTGCTCCACATTCACAGGCTGGGCTCTGGCGGAGCCCCCATCTCCACATGCTGGTGTTGGAACACCCAACTCCAGTACCAGGTCTGTTGAGCTTCACCCATGCTCGTCTAGGGAGGTCAGACCCTGGACAACTTTTATCTGGTGAAGAGATGTAGCTGTATAATGGAGATGAGGTTGCCTTCCACTCCTGTCACCACTTGGTGGCTATCCAGAGTGCTTTTACTATAGGACTCTATGACCAAGTCATAGCATCATCTAGTCATACAGCAATGGGGACAGTCCTTAGTCCCATTGCTCGGGACAATGAGTCTGAAAGTCACATCATCATACAGCACGGAAACAGGCCCTTCGGCCCGACTTCCCCATCCTGACCGTATCATAGTCATAGTGTCAACCCGCACAGAAACAGGCCCTTTGGCCCAACTTCCCATACCAACCAGGATGCCCCATCCACGCCTGTCCCACCTGCCCACGTTTGGCCCTCATCCCGCTAAACCTTTCCTATCCATGGCGTAGATTCATACAGCACGGACACAGGCCTTTCGCCCCAACTTCCCCATGCCGGACAACATGCCCCATTGATGCTGAACCCAGCTGCCTGCGTTTGGCCCATATCCCTCCAAATATTTCCTATCCATTCACCTGTCCAAGTATCTTTCAAATGTTGTTAGAGCACCTGCCCAACTACCTTCTCTTAGTTTAGTTTAGTGTAGTGTAGTGTAGTTTAGTGTAGTTATGTTTAGCTTAGCTTAAAGATACAGCACAGAAACTGGCCATTCGGCCCACCAAGTGTGCGTCAACCAGCAAACCCTGTGCACTAACTCTGGCGACAATTTATAATTACAAAAGCCAAATTAACCTACAAAACCTTTACGTCGTTGGAGTAAACCAGAGCACCCGGAGGACACCCTTGTGGTCACGGGGATAACGTACGAACTGGGTACAGACAGCATCCCTACTCAGGATCGAACACGGGTCTCTGGCACGGTAAGGCAGCAACTCTACCGCTGTGCCACCTCTTTCAGCTCGTTCCATATACCCACTACCCTTTGTGTGAGATCAGGACAGGTCAGGTCGGGGGGAGTTCCTCCCGCCACAGGTTCCATGGTCGGATAGTCGGCGACTAAACCGTCTCCCCCACCTGGGTTGCCAGGTGAGGAGGGGGCTGTAGACCCCCAGCAAGACCAAAAACAAGACCCTTCAAAGAGCGGATGAGCATCTAGCGAGCCCATGGCCATCCACTCATAAGTAGAAGTCGCAATCCAGAACCAGGGGCCACAGTTTAAGAATAAGGGGTAAGTTATTTATAACAGAGATGAGGAAACACTTTTTCTCACAGAGAGTTGTGAGTCTGTGGAATTTTCTGCCTCAGATAGAGGCCTGTTCTATGGATACTTTCAAAAGAGAGCTAGATAGGGCTCTTAAAGATGGAGGAGTCAGGGGATATGGGGAGAAGGCAGGAACAAGGTATTGATTAGGGATGATCAGCCTTGATCACATTGAATGGCGGTGCTGGCTCGAAGGGCCGAAAGGCCTACTCCTGCACCTATTGTCTATTGTCTATTGATCACTATTGTACATAGCATTGTAAGGAATGATGATCAAGCACACACGCACACACACACACACACACACACACACACACACGCACGCACACACGCACACACGCACACACGCACACACACACACGCTACAATCCTATACTTCCAGCCATGGAAGCCCGCAGGAACTGGAGGACAGAGATGTGTCCATTACCGCCCCTTCCCGTCGGGAACCAGCACCACTGCGTCGCTAATGTTTTCAACGATGATGAATGAATGAATGAATTCGTTAAACTTTGCGTGAAAAGGTAGCCAACCGGGTTCCTGTTGAATCTTGGCCTTCCTACCTTAAAACCCATGTGCTCTGGTTCTTCATTCCGCAACTCTGGGAAACTGAGTCTGTGTGTTCACCCTATTTATTCCCCTCGTGGATTCCCCGTGCAGCATGGACACCCGTTTGGTGCAAGCTAATTATTACACAGCAAAAGTGCAGAGAGATGAATTTATTTTTTGACGTGCCTTAAATGCAGTGTGGTCTTGCAACTGTTCTGCAAGTTGTACGCATCTGCCTCATCTTACCTTCAGAGCAGAGGATCAAGAACGTATCCAGCACATCTTAAAGACCAGAACTTCCTGTCGGTAAGCTGGTACTAGATCCAGCAGAGGCACTGAATATTTGCCTTGGTGCATATGATCAACATCTCCGCTCCCCCCCCCCCCCCTACTTGGTTTACAAGGTTAATTCCCGGGATGGCGGGACTATCATATGCTGAGAGAATGGAGCGGCTGGGCTTGTATACTCTGGAGTTTAGAAGGATGACAGGATATCTTATTGAAACATATAAGATTATTTAGGGTTTGGACATCCTGGAGGTAGGAAACATGTTCCCGATGTTGGGGGAGTCCAGAACCAGGGGCCAATGTTTAAGAATAAGGGGTAAGCCATTTAGAACGGAGATGAGGAAACACTTTTTCACACAGAAAGTTGTGAGTGTGGAATTCTCTGCCTCAGAGGGCAGTGGAGGCCGGTTCTCTGGATAGTTTCAAGAGGGACCTAGATAGGGCTCTTAAAGAGCGGAGTCAGGGGATATGGGGAGAAGGCAGGTACGGAGAACTGATTGTGGATTATCAGCCATGGTCACATTGAATGGCGGTGCTGGCTCGAAGGGCAGAATGGCCTACTCCTGCACCTATTGTCTATTGTCTATAACCCCCTCCCTCCCCCCGCCCACCCTGCTTTCCTCTTTTAGTTTAGTATAGAGATACAGCGTAGAAAAAGGCCCTTCGACCCACCGGGTCCGTGCCGACTAGCGATCACCTTCTACGCTGTTATCCCAGTTTCTCATCCTGCACATCAGGGACAATATACAGAAGCCAGTTTCGCTACAATCTCGCTCATCTTTGGATGTCTGGGGGGAAACCGGAGTGCCTGGAGTAAACTCACGCGGTCCCAGGGAGAACTTGCAAACTCTGTATGGACGACACCCGTGGTCAGGATCGTACCTGGGTCTCTGGCGCTGAAAACAGCAGCAACTCTACTGCTGCGCCACCGTGCTGCCCTGGTGTTGGATAGACCGAGGAAGTACTGGCCTTTAGAACATGCGACAGCAATTCTTAGGTTAAGCAATGATGCCCAGTATTTACGGCAGACCTGATTTGGGGAGAGGGTTCGACGGTTCGCGAAGTGATCGGATGTAGGCGATGACTGCAACAGACCTTGACGGCCAACTACAGCTGCATATTTGTTTCATCGGAAGGTGTGAACATACACGGTGACAAGGCTTTCTGATGGTTGCATTATGAGAAAACGAATGGTACATCTTTGCTCTTCCAATTGGTATTGGTGCAGCAGGCAGTGAAGAAAGCTAATGGCATGTTAGCCTTCATAAAAAGAGGAGTTGAGTATAGGACCAAAGAAGTCCTTCTGCAGTTGTACAGGGCCCTAGTGAACCACACCAAGAAGTTACGGGTCGAAACCCTTCTTCCTGTATGAAGAAGGGTCTCGACCACACCTGGAGTATTGTGTGCAGTTTTGGTCTCCAAATTTGAGGGAGGACATTCTTGCTATTGAGGGCAGCGTAGGTTCACTAGGTTAATTCCCGGGATGGCGGGACTGTCATATGTTGATAGAATGGAGTGACTTGGCTTGTGTACGCAGGAATTTAGAAGGATGAGATGGTATCTTATTGAAACATATAAGATTATTAAGGGTTTGGACACGCTAGAGGCAGGAAACATGTTCCCAATGTTGGGGGAGTCCAGAACCAGGGGCCACAGTTTAAGAATAAGGGGTAGGCCATTTAGAACGGAGATGAGTAAAAACTTTTTCACACAGAGAGTTGTGAGTCTGTGGAATTCACTGCCTCAGAGGGCAGTGGAGGCCGGTTCTCTGGATGCTTTCAAGAGAGAACTAGACAGAGATCTTAAAGATAATGGAGTCAAGGGATATGGGGAGAAGGCAGGAATGGGGTACTGATTGTGGATGATCAGCCATGATCACATTGAATAGCGGTACTGCCTCGAAGGGCCAAACGGCCTACTTCTGCACCTATTGTCTATTGTCTATTGTTTAAACCGAAACTAGACACGGAAAGTTGCAATAACTCAGCAGGGCAGGCGGTACCTCCGGAGAGAATGAATGGGTGACGTTTCGGGTCGTGACCCTTCTTCAGACTAGTCAAGGAAAAGGGAAAGCGAGAGATATAGACGATGATGTTGTAGAGAGATGAGGACCAATGAATGAAAGATATGCAATAAAGTAACGATGATAAAGGAAACAGGCTATGGTTAGCTGTTTGTTGGGTGAAAACAAGAAGCTGGTGCGACTTGGATGGGAGAGGGAGAGGCCTTCAAAGGATGGAGTAACTCAGTGGGTCACACTGCATCTCTGGAGAAAAGGAATAGATGATGTTTCAGGTCAAGATCCTTATTCAGACTGAGAGTCAGGGGTGAGAGGGAGGGAAACTAGAGATATGAAGAGGTACAGATCAATTCAGAGCCAGCGCCAATGACTCAGGAAAGGTAGAGCACACAATAGTCCTTTTTTGGCTGTGGTCAAGGTGATAACGAAGGGATATGAACAGTGAAACTAGCCAGACTATTAGGGTGGGCGAGGGATGGAGAGAGAGGGAATGCAAGGGTGACTTGAAGTTAGAACTTTTTCACACAGAGAGTTGTGAGTCTGTGGAATTCTCCGCCTCAGAGGGCGGTGGAGGCCGGTTCTCTGGATACTTTCAAGAGAGAGCTCGATAGGGTTCTGAAAGAGAGCGGAGTCAGGGGAAATGGGGAGAAGGCAGGAACGGGGTACTGATGGTGGATGATAGCCATGATCACAGTGAATGGCGGTGCTGGCTTGAAGGGGCAAATTGCCCACTCCTCCTCCACCTATTGTGTATTGTCTATAAGAAGGGTCCCGACCCGAAACGTCACCCATTCCTTCTCTCCGGAGATGCGGCCTGTCCCGTTGAGTTACTCCAGCATTTTGTGTCTAGCTGTGAATGCAAGATGGGTAGAGATCACGAGAGGTGAGGAGAGAGTGAAGCGGAGAGCAATGTTTGTGCTGTATTCCTGCTGAGTCTTGAAAGTAACGTTAGTTGTTTCTCTTTGTGTTTCCAGGAAGCTGTGCATTCAGGAGGCCAGGTGTAGCTGAGAGTGGGTGCAGAGAGTGATGGAGTGAAACAAAGAGGTGGACCACTCTCTCAGGTTCAGTGAGGTGAAAGGAATAGAAAAGCAAAGTGGGCCAGGTATAGAAAGTGTCTCGGTATGTGGGGAGCTGGTTGTAAGAAATGAGTTGGCAGGGAATTTTTATCAAACTGCTCGAGATGAAAGAAGGGAGGTTTTACTGGAAAATCTTCTCCTGAAATTGAAGAAAGTGTGTAGGGTAATTCTGCTTGTTTTACACAATCGACTCAACAACACTTTCTTATTTAAATAAGATAGATACACAGGAACTGGGACAGTGTTGTATGGGGCAGGCCTTTCGGCCTACCGAGTCAATCGACAATAGACAATAGACAATAGGTGCAAGAGTAGGCCATTCGAGCCAGCACCGCCATTCAATGTGATCATGGATGATCATCCACAATCAGTACCCTGTTCCTGCCTTCTCCCCATATCCACTGACTCCGCTATCTAGCTCCCGCTGGAGAGCCCTGTCTAGCTCTCTCTTGAAAGTATCTAGAGAACTGTCTCCACCGCCCTCTGAAGCAGAGAATTCCACACTCACAACTCTCTGTGTGAAAATGTTTCCTCATCCCAGTTCTAAATGCCTTACCCCTTATTCTTAAACTGTAGCCCCTGGTTCTGCACTCCCCCAATATCGGGAACATGTTTCCTGCCTCTAGCGTGTCCAAACCCTTAATAATCTTACATGTTTAAATAAGATACCCTCTCATCCTTCTAAACTCCAGAGTATACAAGCCCAGCCGCTCCATTCTATCAGCATTTGACAGTCCCGCCATCCCGGAAATTAACCTTGTGAACATATGCTGGACTCCCTCAATAGCGAGAATGGCCTTCCTCAAATTTGGGGACCAAAATTGCACACAATACTCCAGGTGTGGTGTCACTAGGTCTAGAGGAAATTTACGAGGATGAGGGAGGACCTCATTGAAACCTAGCGAATAGTTAAAGGCCTGGAAACAGTGGATTCTGAGAGGGTGTTTCTACTAGTGGGAGAGTCTACAACCAGAGGACGGAGCCTCAGAATAAAAGGATGTACCTTTGGAGAAGAGATGAGGAGAAATGTATTTTGAATCAGAATCAGAATCAGAATCAGAATAGTACTTGATTTGCCATGTATGAGGTACTACATCTTGGCAGGACAAACCAAAATAGGACGTACATGGTAAATGGTGGTGAATTAAGAAATGCAGTTGAACAGAGCGATCTAGGAATAACTGTGCATAGTTCCCCGAAGGTGGAATCTCATGTAGATTGGGTGGTAAAGAAAATTTTTGGTGTGCTGGCCTTTATAAATCAGAGCATTGAGTATAGAAGTTGGGATGTAATGTTAAAATTGTACAAGGCATTGGTGAGGCCTTGGTGAGGAGTATGGTGTTCAATTTTGGTCGCCAAATTATAGGAAAGATGTCAACAAAATAGATAGAGTATAGAGGAGATTTACTGGAATGTTGCCTGGGTTTCAGCAACTAAGTTACAGAGAGAGGTTGAACAAGTTAGGTCTTTATTCTTTGGAGCGCAGAAGGTTAAGGGGGGACTAGATAGAGGTCTTTAAAATGATGAGAGTGATAGAGTTGATAAGCTTTTTCCATTGAGAGTAGGGAAGATTCAAACAAGAGGACATGATTTGAGAATTAAGGGACAGAAGTTTAGGGGTAACATGAGGGGGAAGTTCTTTACTCAGAGAGTGGTAGCTGTGTGGAATGAGCTTCCAGTGGAAGTGGTGGAGGCAGGTTCGATTTTATCATTTTGAAATAGGTATATGGAAGGGAAAGGAATGGAGGGTTATGGTCTGAGTGCAGGTAGATGGGACTAGGTGAGAATAAGTGTTCGGCACGGACTAGAAGGGCCGAGATGGCCTGTTTCCGTGCTGTAATGTTATATGGTTATTTTTTGCAACATACGAGGAATTTCATTTGCCAAGTCAGTCATACAAATAGAAAGTAACAGATCACCCAAAACACATTTTAACATGAAAATTCACCACTGTGTCTCAGAAACACATTCCTCACTGTGATGGAAGGCGAAATAAAGTTCAAGCCCCTTCAATTTGTTCTCCCGTGGTCGGGGGCCTCGAGCCCTCCGTTGACGGGACGATCTTGACTCCCGTAGCCGGCGGCGTTTGGGCCCTACGCATCGGGGTGATCAGCTCCCGCATCGGGGGGAGGTCAGCTCCCCCGCGCCGGTCCATCAGACCTCGTGTCGAGCCGGGTCGAACCTTCTGCTTCATTGGAGCTTCTCGACTAGCCTCTCCCGAGACTGCGAGCTCTTGATGGTAAGTCCGCAGGCCGCGGTTGGAACGATCCCAGGCAAGGGATCGGCTCCGATGTTAAGTCCGTGCCCCGCGGTGGGGCTCACGACAGTACGAGGAGGCCTCCAGCTCCATCGATGGTAGGCCGCAGAGCACCGGAGAATGTTATCCGAAAATTAATCACATCTCCAGCAAGGTAAGAACCTGAAAAAAAGTTTCCCCCAATCCCATCACCTTCCTCCCACAAAAAACAAATCGGAGAACATTAAAACAAACTTATAACAAACACTAAAAATAAAAAAAGATGAAAAAACGAACAGACTGCCATCGTATGGCGCTCCTGGTGGGATGAGGGTGGTGTCAGAGTGTGGTGAATCTGTGCAATTCTTTGGCACAGAAGGCTGTGGTGGCCAAGTCAATGGATATACTTAAGGCAGAGATTTGACAGAGTTTGACAGATTCCTGATTAGTACACATATCAGGGTGTTTTGTGGAGAAGGCAGGAGAATGGGGTTAGGAGAGAGAGGATTGAATGGTGGAGTAGACTTCATGGATCGAATAGTACCTGGTCGAATAGTACCCACACCACCCTGGCCATGCTCTCATTTCACTCAGTGGCATTGAGTAGTGGTAGAGAATATTGGTACATCACTGGCCAGTCCGACCCTTGCATCTCTGACCAGGGGCAATGGGCCTTTACAGACAATTTAAGTCTCTTAATTTTTTTAAAAATTTAGACTTTTAGTTTAGTTCATTTGAGAGATAGCGCAGAAATCTGTGGAGATAATGTTTCCACTAATGGGAGAGTCTACGACAAGAGGTCACAGCCTCAGAATTAAAGGATGCTCTTTTAGGATGGAGATGAGGAGAAATATCTTTAGTCAGAGGGTGGCCAGGTCAGTGGATATTTTTAAGGCAGAGATAGATTCTTGATTAGTGTGGGTGTCAGAGGTCATGGGGAGTGGGCAGGAGAATGGGGTTAGGAGGGAGCGACAAATCAGACATGATTGAATGGTGGAGTAGACGTGATAGGCCGAATGGCCAAATTCTACACCTATTCATTATGACCTTATGAAACAGACGCTTCAGACCACCAAGTCAGCAGCGACCAGTGATCCCCGCACATTCGCACTATCCTACACACACTAGGGACAGTTTACAATTATAGCAAGCCAATTAGCCAACAAACCTGTACGTCATTGGAGTGTGGGAGGAAACTGGAGAAAACCCAAGTAGGTCACGTAGAGAACGTACAAACTCTGTGCGGACCAGCACCCAGAGTCAGGATCAAACCCGAGTCCCTGGCGCTGTAAGGTAGCGACTCTACTGCTGAGCCACCATGCAGCCCTTCAGACTTGAGGTGGAAGCATAGAAGATGGTGCCTGAAACATGGTGACTCTGGTGTGTGGAGTCAATGTGGTCGACTTACTTACACTCTTGAACTTGGTATGATTATGCCTAATGTGGAGTGGGATTGTCACTGACCTGTGTGCAGAATAAGAACCTCACTGCACTCAGGTACAAACTACCATAGAACCATTGAACCACTCCTACCTTGAGGAAAAGGGCACTGGAATCTTGAAAACTGTGACAAGCAGGTTCAAGGAAAGGTGTGTAGCATGCTCACTTGTCGCTTTACCTCCCCCCTCGACTCCATCCAAGGACCCAAGTAGTCCTTGCAGGTTAGACAGAGGTTTACCTGCACATCCTCCAACCTCGTCTATTGCATCCGCTGCTCTAGGTGTCAGCTGCTCTGCATCGGTGAGACCAAGCGCAGGCTTGGCGATCACTTTGCCCAAAACCTCTGCACAGTTCGCATTAACCAACCCAATCTCCCGGTGGCTCAGCACTTCAACTCCCCCTCCCATTCCGTATCCAACCTTTCTGTCCTGGGCCTCCTCCATGGCCAGAGTGAGTCCCACTGCAAATTGGAGGAGGAGCACCTCATATTTCACTTGGGTAGTTTACACACCAGCGGTATGAACATTGACTTCTCCAATTTCAGGTAGTCCTTGTTTTCTCCTTCCTTCTCCACCCCTTCCCAGCTCTCCCACAGCCCACTGTCTCCGCCTCTTCCATTCTTCTTCCCGCACCCCCCCCCCCCACCCCCTCATCAGTCTGAAGAAGGGTCTCGACCCGGAATGTCTCCTATTCCTTCGCTCCAGGGATGCTGCCTCACCCGCTGAGTTTCTCCAGCATTTTTGTCTACCTTCGATTTTTCCAGCAGCTGCATTTCTTTCTTAAACATGCTCAATATATGGTATGTTTGTGTGTGAACTTTGTTGTGTTTATTGGGAGCGGCTTTCATGCTGTATGCCGTGGTCATTGTGCCTTATATCCTGTGAGGACCATGTCCAGTTTTGTTCCATATTCTGAGTTTGTTGTGCCTATTGTGTGCAGTGCACAATGTGTAGTGTTTACTGCCATCTACAGGTAAAGCACACATTCAGAGTTGGTTGTCTGCATTGTGAACAGTACACATAGTGCACAAGGGATGGGATGGAGGTGTAGAGTGACTGGTGCTTTTGGTGTGCTGGCCTTTATAAATCAGAGCATTGAGTATAGAAGTGTGGATGTAATGTTAAAATTGTACAAGGCATTGGTGAGGCCAATTCTGGAATATGGTGTACAATTTTGGTCGCAAAATTATGGGAAAGATGTCAACAAAAGAGAGAGTACAGAGGAGATTTACTAAAATATTGCCTGGGTTTCAGCAACTAAATTACAGAGAAAGGTTGAACAAGTTAGGTCTTTATTCCTTGGAGCGCAGAAGGCTAAGGGGGGACTTGATAGAGGTCTTTAAAATGATGAGAGGGATAGACAGAATTGGCATGGATAAGCTTTTTCCATTGAGAATAGGGAAGACTCAAACAAGAGGACATGATTTGAGAATTAAGGGACAGAAGTTTAGGGGTAACATGAGGGGGAACTTCTTTACTCAGAGAGTGGTAGCTGTGTGGAATGAGCTTCCAGTGGAAGTGGTGGAGGCAGGTTCGATTTTATCATTTAAAAATAAGTTGGATAGTTATATGGACGGGAATGGAATGGAGGGGTATGTACTGAGTGCAGGTAGATGGGACTAGGGGAGAAAAAGTGTTCCGCACGGACAAGAAGGGCTGAGATGGCCTGTTTCCGTGCTGTAATTGTTATATGGTTATATGGATATATGGACGTCCATAGTAAAGATGAGGGAGTGCGGGCCTGGAAAACGGAAGTCATTGAAGTGACGAAGAGCATGTGAGGTGTATTGGACATAGGTGGGGAGGGATCGGACCAGGGGGGGATAGGATGGAGTCGAGGCGTGTGGAAATTAATTCAGTGAGACATGAACAAGCAGAAACAATGGGTCTGCCAGGACAGTCCTGTTTGTGTAGTTTGGGGAGAAGGTAAAATCGGGCCGTGCGGGGCTGGGGAACGATAAGGTTGGAGGCTTCAGAGGGCAGAGAGCTGGAAGTAATAATATCAGATATGGTGTGTGATATTAAGGTCTGTGGGGTTTGAATATTGATTTCTCTCACTTGAAGTAGCCCCGGCATTCCCCCCTCTCTATCCCTCCCCCACCCAAGTCGCACAAGCTTCTCGTTCTCACCCCACAGACAATGGCCGCTAACAATGGCCTTTATCATCGTTACTTTTTGCATATCTTTCATTCATTGTTCTTTGTCTCTCCACATCGCCGTCTATATCTCTCGTTTCCTTTCACCCCAACCAGTCTGGAGAAGGGGCTCGACCCCCAGCATCACCCATTCCTTCTCTCCAGAGATGCTGCCCGTCCCCGCTGAGTTACTCCGGCTTTTTGTGTCTATCTTCGGACATTGTGTAGTGTTTACTGCCATCTTCTGGTAAAGCAGGGTAAATGCAGGGTTCAACATGGCATCACACAGACCAGACTACTCGCCGTTGACTCAATAGACAATAGGTGCAGGAGGAGGCCATTCGGCCCTTCGAGCCAGCACCGCCATTCAATGTGATCATGGCTGATCATCTCGAATCAGTACCCCGCTCCTACCTTCTACCTATATCCGCTATCTTTAAGAGCTATATAAAGCTCTCTCTTAAAAGTATCCAGAGAACCGCCCTCCACCGCCTTCCGAGGCAGAGATTTCCACAGACTCACAACTATCTATGTGAAAAAGTGTTTCCTTTCTGAATGGCTTACCCCTTATTCTTAAACTGTGGCCCCTGGTTCTGGACAACCCCAACATCGGGAACATGTTTCCTGCCTCTAGCATGTCCAAACCCATAATACTCTTATATGTTTCAATAAGATCCCCTCTGATCCTTCTAAACCAGAGTGTACATGCCCAGCTGTTCCATTCTCTCAGCATATGAAAATCCCGCCATCCCGGGAATTAACCAGGTGAACCTATGCTGCACTCCCTCAAAAGCAAGAATGTCCTTCCTCAAATTAGGGAACCAGAATTGCACACAATACTCCAGGTATGGTCTCACTAGGGGCCTATACAACTGCAGAAGGATCTCTTTGCTCCATCAATGCTTTGTGCTGCCCCAGTTTTGGTAGGCCCCCTTCAGTCATGGTAGGCCATGGGTGTCTCCAGGGTGCTATTCCCTATATGGAGGACGCCTGTGCATGACTTTGTTTAATGTGGGGAGACTGGTGCACAGACAGCCACCCCACGGTCCTTGACAGATCTGGGTCAGGATCCAGATTCCAAGACGACCGGAGACCCTTTATCTGGTGCAGCCTTCATCCGCCTTCCCAGCCGTTGTGACGCTCCACTAAGGTCAGACATCGTCCTCCGCCTGTTCCACCGTTCAGGTCTTGGGGTTGGATTGCTCTTTGTCAGAGACCTCCCCCTCGACCGTACCGCCATGGGTGGCCCTACCAGGAGCATAGCTCCGGACGGCATCGCTCTCAGGATCTCAGGTCCACACAAGCTTCTCCACCTCGATAAGGTGACAATCCACGGAGAAGCGTCAGTCAACATCAACGTTTTAGTTTAGTTAAGGATACAGTACGCAAACAAGCCCTTCCGCCCACCAAGTCCGCACCGACGAGCGATCCCCGCACATTAACCCAGCCGACACACACTGAGGGACAATTTTTTACATTTTACATGTAGACCAAGCCAATTAACCTAAAATACTGTACATGTTTGGAATGTGGGAAGAAACCGAAGATCCTGGAGAAAACCCATGCAGGTGACAGGGAGAAGGTACAAACTCCGTACAGACATGTACCTGTAGTCAGGATGGAACCCAGGTTCTCTCGCACTGTGAGGCAATAGCCCTACCATTGCGCCATTTTCAGTTATTTGCATTTTATTGAACCAAATAAAAAACAAGCATGTTATCCAGCTGGGATCCCAGGCAAGAGCTGTTCCTTACAACAGAGGGAGGGGGCAAATCTCTACATTTTGATTACACTGTCTTGGCCAGACTTTACAGTTTGCTATGTTTTGACGAGAGCGCTTTGGTCGAGAGCTTTGAGTTCTTGGGTGTAAATATCACCAACAATATCTCCTGGATCAACCACAATGAAGCACCAACCTCCCTTCCATTGGCTCATGAGGTCATAAGTGACAGGAGTAGAATTAGGCCATTCGGCCCATCAAATCAATTCCGCCATCAAAAAGGGCTCATCTATCTCTCCCTCCTAACCCCATTCTCCTGCCTTCCCCCGTAACCTCTGACACCTATACTAATCAAGATTCTATCTATCTCTACCTTAAAAATATCCACTGACTTATCCTCCACAGCCTTCTGCGACAAATAATTCCACAGATTCACCACTCCATGATTAACAAGATTTCTCCTCGTCTCCTTCCTAAAAGAACGTCCTTTCATTCTGAGGCCATGACCTCTCGTCCTAGACTCTCCACTAGTGGAAACATCCTCTCCACATTCACTATATCCAAACCTTTCACTATTCTGTATGTTTCAATGAGGTCCCCCATCATTCTTCTACACTCCAGCGTGTACAGGCCTAGTGCAGACAAATGCTCATCATAGGCTAACCTACTCATTCCTGGGATAATTCTTGTAAACCTTCTCTGAACTCTCTCCAGAGCCAGCAAATCAGATATGGTGGCCATAATTGCTCACAATATTCCAAATGCGATCTTACCAGCGCCTTATGGAGCCTGGACATTACATCCGTTTTTGTATACAAGCCCTCTTAAAATAAATGCTAGCATTGAGTTTACTTTCTTTGCTACTGATTTGCCTTGCAGGTTAACTTTTTGAGAATCCTGCACCAAGTCCTATTGTACCGCCGATTTCTGGATTCTCTCCCATTTAGAAAATCTATCTAGATCAACATCTACTAATTCCACCGGGTGGCGCCACCGCAGTGGCTGCCTCGCCAACAGTCTGTCTGGCCCCTCTCAGTTGTTATTATTTTATGTAAGTTTTATAAGTATGTTTTATTTTTTCTGGGTCTGTTTTATAAGTATGTTTTATTTTAGTTTTATAAGTATGTTTTATTTTTTCTGGGTCTGTGGGGGGGGGGGGGGGGGATAGGGGGAAACATTTTTCAGTCACTTACCTTGACAGAGATGTGACTTTACTCCTTATCGTATCTCTGCTCCCCCCTGTGGCCTGACAGCGTGGAGTGGTGCAACCTTTCCGGAAGACTGGCATCGTGGATCCTGCGATCCATTGCCGAGCATCACCAATGGAAGAGCTCCAAGCACGGGGGCTTCAACAGCCCCAACCACGGGTGAAGAAAGGAGGCAGATGATTGGGCATTATTACCTTCCATCACTGTTAGGAATGTGGATTCCACAGGGTTGGATGTTTATGTTAAATTTTATTTGATGTGGCTCTGTGTCGTGTTGCTTTTCACTTCGTATGACTGTATGGTAACTCAAATATCATTGTACCTTAATTGGCACAACGGCTAATTAGCTAATATGATCCCACTTTTTAAGAAAGGCGGGAGAGAGAAAACAGGGAATTAGTCCAGTTAACCTGACATCGGTGGTGGGGAAGATGCTGGAATCAATGATAAAATATGAGATAGCCGAACATTTGGATAGCAGCAACAGGATCGGTCCGAGTCAACATGAATTTACGAAGGGGAAATCATGCTTGACTAATCATCTGGAATTTTTTGAAGATGTAACTAGGATAATGGACAAGGGAGAGCCAGTGGATGTAGTATACCTGGACTTTCAGAAAGCATAAGGTCCCACATAGGAGATTAGTGGGCAAAATTAGGGCACATGGTATTGGGGGTAGAGAGCTGACATGGGTATAGAAGCAGCACATTCGACCCGTCCTCGCGGCCTTCCATCAGGGTCTGGAGCGGTGTTTCCAGATGGGACCAGCCAGAACCACGGCTTCGGCAGCGGCACAGCGCTGGAGCGCTATCGTGGAGCGGGCGATGCCTCGCCCAGGTCGCCGCACTGGAACTCTGGGACCGTCGATAAAAAAACATCGCGGAGCTGCGGTCTGTGGAATTGCCAGCTGCGGGCGGCGGGGCTGAGCTTTACATCAGGAACCTGGGATCTCTCGCCGAAATCACCAGTGGTGACGCTCCATCCAGCGCGGCCTGTCGGCTTCGGAAGCCGCGGTCTGCGGTAAGGAAGCGGCCGTTCCAGGCATCCCAAGACGCTGAGAGGATTCTCCCGACACCGGAGCGCCATCACCTGGCGAGAACGGCCTGGAACATCGGGCTTCCGTAAGGCGACTGCGGAGGCCTCAATAGGCCCGACTATGGATGGACATGGGGATGGGGACTGGACTTTGTGCCTTCCCTCATAATGGGGGGATGTTTTTATGTTTAAATTTCTTTATTATTGTCATGTTGTATTATTTTTTAATGTGCTGCAATGGCAATCCACATTTCCCAACACCAATGAGTGTATGTGACAAATAAAGAACCTTTGAACCTTTGAGAAGTGGTTGGCAGACAGGAAACAAAGTAGGGATTAACGGGTCCCTTTCAGAATGGCAGGCAGTGACCAGTGGGGTATCGCAAGGCTCAGTGCTGGGACAGCAGCTATTTACAATATACATCAATGATTTGCAGATGACTGGGTGGCAGTGTGAACGGTCAGGAGGATGCTATGAGAATGCAGGGTGAATTGGACAGGATGGGGGAGTGGGCAGATGCATGGCAGATGAAGTTTAATGCAGATAAATGTGAGGTTATCCACTTTGGGATCAAAACAGGAAGGCAGATTACTATCTAAATGGTGTCAAGTTGGGAAAAGGGGAAGGATCTGGGGGTCCTTGTACATCAGTCTATGAAAGTAAGCATGCAGGTACAGCAGGCAGTGAAGAAAGCGAATGGTATGTTGGCCTTTATAACAAGATGAATCGAATATAGGAGCAAAGAGGTCCTTCTGCAGTTGTACAGAGCCCTAGTGAGACCACACCTGGAGTATTGTGTACAGTTCTGGTCCCCTAATTTGAGGAAAGACATTCTTGCTATTGAGGGAGTGCAGCGCAAGCTTACAAGGTTAATTCCCGGGATGGCGGTACTGTCATATGCTGTGAGAATGGAGCAGCTGGGCTTGTACAATCTGGAGTTTAGAAGGATGAGAGGGAATCTCATTGAAACATATAAGATTGTTAAGGGCTTGGACACACGGCAGGAAACTTGTTCCCGATGTTGGGGGAGCCCAGAACCACGGGCCACAGTTTAAGAATAAGGAGTAAGCCATTTAGAACAGAGACGAGGAAACACGTTTTCTCACAGAGAATCATAGAAAATAGGTGCAGGAGCAGGCCATTCGGCCCTTCGAGCCTGCACCGCCATTCAATATGATCATGGCTGATCATCCAACTCAGTATCCTGTACCTGCCTTCTCTCCATACCCCCTGATCCCTTTAGCCACAAGGGCCACATCCAACTCCCTCTTAAATATAGCCAATGAACTGGCCTCAACTTCCTTCTGTGTCAGAGAATTCCACAGATTCACCACTCTCTGCGTGAAAAAAGATCTTCTCATCTCGGTCCTAAAAGACTTCCCCTTATCCTTAAACTGTGACCCCTTGTTCTGGAGTTCCCCAACAATCTTCCTGCATCTAGCCTGTCCAACCCCTTAAGGTTTTGTAAGTCTCTATAAGATCCCCCCTCAATCTCCTAAATTCCAGCGAGTACAAGCCAAGTCTATCCAGTCTTTCTTCATTTGGAAGTCCTGCCATCCCAGGAATCAGTCTGGTGAACCTTCTCTGTACTCCCTCTATGGCATGCATTTATTTCCTCAGATTAGGAGATCAAAACTGTACGCAATACTCAGGTGTGGCCTCACCAAGACCCTGTACAACTGCAGTAGAACCTCCCTACTCTTGTACTCAAATCCTTTTGCTAAGAATGCCAACATACCATTCACTTTCTTCACAGCCTGCTGCACCTGCATGCCTACTTTCAATGACTGGTGTACCATGACACCCAGGTCTCGTTGCATCTCCCCTTTTCCTAATCGGCCACCATTCAGATAATAATCTACCCTCCTGTTTTTGCCGCCAAAGTGGATAACCTCACATTTATCCACATTATATTGCATCTGCCATGCATTTGCCCACTCACCCAACCTATCCAAGTCACCTTGCAGCCTCCTAGCATCCTCCTCACAGCTAACACTGCCCCCCAGCTTCGTGTCATCCGCAAACCTGGAGATGTTGCATTCAATTCCCTCATCCAGATCATTAATATATATTGTAAATAGCGGGGGTCCCAGCACTGAGCCTTGCGTTACCTCACTAGTCACTGCCTGCCATTCTGAAAAGGACCCGTTTACTCCTACTCTTTGCTTCCTGTCTGCCAGCCAGTTCTCTATCCACATCAATACTGAACCCCCAATTCCGTGTGCTTTAAGTTTGTATGCTAATCTCTTATGTGGGACCTTGTCGAAAGCCTTCTGAAAGTCCAGATATAACACATCCACAGGTTCTCCCTTATCCACTCTACGAGTTACATCCTCAAACAATTCTATAAGATTCGTCAGACATGATTTACCTTTCATAATTCCATGCTGTCTTTGTCCAATGATTTGGAGAGTTTTGAGTGTAGAATTCTCTGCGGTGGAGCCAGGTTTTCTGGATGCTTTCAAGAGAGAGCTAGGGGCTCTTAAAAATATCCGAGTCAGGGAATATGGGGAGAAGGCTGCAAATGGGACTGATTGGGGAGGATCAGCCATGATCACATTGAATGGCGGTGCTGGCTCGAAGGGCCGAATGGCCTACTCCTGCACCTCTTGTCTATTGTCTAACGGCCGCAAAAATACAGGGAGTATGGAAAGGAAATTTGACGGGAAGCAGGTTGGGAGGAAGCGCAGTCAATGCAGCAGATGCAGTCCGCTGGCTGGGAATGGACTCCGGCCACTCGCCTTTTCCCTGATATTATTCAGAGAAGCGGAGAGAGGGAAGGGAAGAGTCGGACCTCAAGCGGTGAAAGTGGGAGCCGGTTAGAAACTGGCAGTGAGGAAGATGAGACATCAAAGTGGGGAACAAGAGCAGGAAGCAGCGCTGATACAGACATGATGTTGCCGAGAGAGAGAGGCGAGGGAGCGGTCTGGCTGCGACTGCAATAAGCAATGCTCCACTTATCCTACAGACAGGAAGGCGGAGCCTGATTCCTGCGGGCTTTCACCTGGAACCTGGAATTTCTAACGCACCCATTCTTTGAAACATCCGTTCGAAGAAAAACGTGTCTGGTGTTGGAAGTGGAAAAGCCACAAACACAATGTAACGTAGTTATGTCGACGGACTTTAGGACCCGGGGGAGCCCGGAGCTCAGGACCCGCCGCCCGCGGCTGCTGCTGAACCCGTGGGAAGGGCGATTGTTTCAATCTTTATATTTTCACAAAAGTAATTTCTGTTCCGTTGCCGGACGCGGTTAACGCGTTAAAATGAACGGATCGACAGACAGCTCTGATTTCAGTTGCTGTTTATTTCACTCTTCCCACATTTACATTCCCCCTGGTTTTATGTCCGCGCTCACTGGGGTTTCACGGCGCGGAATTTGGGGATTAAATGGGAGCCGTTCGTTCAGCGCCGACCTGTTGTCCACCGGGTTTCTGCCCCACAGCCCCTGAGCCCCGCTCCTGACGCCGGTCCCGGGACCCGACCCTTTTACACACCCGGAGCGGAACCGGAGCAGATTCTCAGCCACTGGTTTTCCTTCCCAGGCCCGAAGAAAGGATAAAGTTTCTCCGTGAATTTATTCCCAGTGAAGGTGTGGAGATGGGACTTGGTGTCCGCGTCGTAAAATGAAATTGTCCCGGACTCGTAACTGAGATAAACTCCCACCCTCCCGGGGATGGGACGGGCGGGGAGAGGGGATGGAGGTGACGTGAATGCTTTAAACACGTCATCAGTCCGCCCGATGCTCCAGACTCCAGTCTCCGGGGTCAGTGTGACCCGTCTCTTCATCTCCACTGACTCTGCGGCGACTCCCAGACCCCAGCCCCGACTCCCCGCCACCTCCACCTCCCAGTAATGTCTCCCCGATGTGAATCCCTCCGATCCCAGCACACACGCATACACTGTAAACCTCTTCCCGGTGTCAGGGAGACTCCTCCGGGTCTCGGTCAGTCTCACCCTCTTCCGATCCTCAGACACCTCGAGCACCGGATGCGCTGTTTCCACATCCAGGGTGACAGAGACTGGGGGGAGAAGCAGAGAATCAGAGAGTCCCCGGGGGTCGGGGGGAGACTCGGGCACAGGCGGGCGGACAACTGACACCTTGCCCGGGGCTTCACCCAATTACGTGAGATGGACAACATAAACCTTTCTCCGCGTTTCACTCCGAGGAAAGGGGAGGCTCGTGGATTGCAGGAGCGGGTCGGGCGGCGGAGTTGGGATTGTGTGTGTAAATAGAGAGAGAGAGAGAGAGAGGACGATGCAGAGATTGCGGGTGGGCATTTCGAGCGGTTGGGCAGGGTTTGTGAGATCTCGCTGTTAGGTGGTGGAGAGGGAATCAGATTATCAAGTAGCGGATTGAGATAAGTGGTAACAGGAAGTATTTATAAAGGCAGGCAGGATATCGAATGTAATATTGGAGAATTGGGGCCAGTGTGGAACTGGCACACAGGAGGAGTTGAGGCCTGGGGCAGAGTCCTCATCATCACACTGAATAGAGGCGATTTCAGATGCCAGTTGTGATCCTTCTGCTCATGTTCTCTGCAGCAGAGGGCGAGACTGAAGGAGGGGTGGCTTCCAACACTGAAAAATGTCGGGATTGAATGGCCCTTGTGCAACGCAGAATGTGTGGAGGCTCGCGATTGTAGGGTCGCTGAAGGAGAGGAGATTCATGGGTGGAAATGATCCTGGACCTGTAACCAAGAATTCATTCAACTCAGGCTAAACCAATATATGGGCTTTCATGGGGCATTGGACAAGTTCCCTCATGGTGGACGAGTAGTGAAAGAGAAGGCATATGATATCCGATATGACCTGGATAATTGGATCCAAGATTGTCTTGGTTTGAGGAGGCAGAGGATATTGGCATCAAGATAGTTTTGTGAATGAAAGGTACGGAATGGTAGTGGCTATCTGTACGCAGTGGTCTTCAGCAGGGATCTGTCCTGGTTTGTTGGTGGTTATGATATATATTAACGACCACTTTCTGTGCCGTAGGCATTTGAAGTACATTTGTACGACATGGAAATTGTTGGTGCTCTGGGTCGCGTGGAAGGCCATCAAGGCTGGTCAGCCTCACTTGGTGTATTGTGTGCAGGTCAACACGCTCAAGGAAGGATGTGTTTGTGCTGGAGAGGGAACAGAGGAGATTCATTGGGTCTGAGTCCGATACATTGATTCATTGAGTCTGAAGTAGGGTCTCGACCCGAAACGTCACCCATTCCTTCTCTCCAGAGATGCTGCCTGTCCCGCTGAGTTACTGCAACATTTTGTGTCCACCTTCAATTTCAACCAGCATCTCCACTTCCTACAAAGATTCATCGGGATGTTGCTTGTGTTGGTGGACTTTCATTACATGGGAGAAATTTGTCACAAAATCTCAATGTTTCAGGTGTATGCGCGTAAGAGGATCTTTGCCTGGACAAATACCTTGGTGTTTTCCACCGAGACAAAAGCCTAGACTGAGGTCAATGCTAGTTTCCCTAATGAATCTAATTCAAGAAATGCCTCAATATTATAGGCGGTTAATAACAGTGAACCTCACGATTCCAACAAGAGGCAGCCCTGAGTTACCAGAAACTTCAGTCACTGACAGGTCAGACCAAGTTCAGGGACAGATTTCCTTCTCTAAAAATCGCCCATAATTTTTGATAACAATCCTGGTCAGCTCATTGATAATGGATTTCAATCCTTATCAGGTCATAAGGTCATAAGTGTAGAATTAGGCCATTCAGCCCATTAAGCCTACTCCTCCATTCAAGCATGGCTCATCTATCTCTCACTCCTAACCCTATTTTTTGGCCTTCTCCCCATAACCTCTCACCCCTGTGCTAATCAAGAATCTATCCATCTCTGCCTTAAAAATATGCACAGCTTTTTGTGGCAAAGAATTCCACAGATTCTCCACATTCTGAATAAATACATTTCTCCTCATCTCCTTCCTCAAAAGAGAGCAGACAGCTCCCTCAGGGTCAGTAGGGCCTAAGCGATAATGTCTGAGAAAGGTCAAGCACTGAGCCTGAATCGGACAGAGATGAGAAGTAAACTTCACCCGCGATCGTCATTTAATTCTGAGGCTATGACTTCTGGTCCTAAACTCTCCCACTGGTGGAAACATCCTCTCTAGATCCACATTATACAGGCCATTCACTACTCTGTATTTCAATGAGGACTCCCCTCATTTTTCTAAACTCCAGTAAGTGAAGATCCAGTGCCGACAAACGCTAATCGTAGGTTAGCCTACTCATTCCTGAGATCATTCTTGTAATCCTCCTCAGGCCCTTCTCCAGAGTAGGCACATTCTTCCTCAGATATGGTGTCCACAATTGCTCACAATATTCCAAATGTGGCCTTGAGCCCGATAGAGCCTCAGCATTACATCCCTGTTTTTGTATACAAGCCCTCTTGAGTTTGCTTTCTTTTTAACCAATTCGAATTTCAGATTACCTTTTGCGACTAAATTTAACTAGATTTTGTTAAATCCATTTAAAATCATCTGAACAAGTAACTGGGTGTTTTCGTCTGAGACGGAATCCCTGGCTGAGGTCAATGCTAGTTTGTCTGATGAATCTCATTCATACAATGCTTCAATGTGGTGGAGAGTAAATAACAATGAAGTTTGTTACTCCGGCAGGGGGCAGACCTGAGTTAACTAAAGTCAGTCGTCACTGACAGGTGAAGCAGGATCAGTGGCACATACATCCTTCTCTGATGCAACCCTGTGTGTTTTTATGACAATCCTGATCATCTAATTCCTACCAGCATTCAATACCTCTGATTTAATTTAGTAAAGTTTACTTTGCTGGCTACCTGGTAGAATTCAAACTCGTATCTAGCCGTGTTTCTGCGGTGCAGATGGGAGTAAGATATATTCTATCATCTAGCAGTCTGTGTCTTGGTTGTATTGTGCTCCTGTGTTAGATGTGCTCAGGGATCTAACATCTCCAGCTGACCACTTGACTGTGAAGCTTCCCAACAGGTGAGATTGGTGTTGGTATAAAACTTTAGTTCCCCTGCAGTTACAACATTAGGGTTAATCTTTGCATCTATTTACAACTTAATATGTCACCCACATAAGAAGAAAGAAATCCATATGTTTTACCTTGGTGATTCGCAACAACGATATCTTTCAACACTGCGTTCAACCAGAGGGGGTGATCGAATCTTTCATCCTGTATGGCACCATCTCTCAGTGACAATGTCTGGGATTCATCACTAATTCTGCAAATATTGAATAACCGATTATAATCTGCGCGTCGACATGTTTATGTGACTTTACAGATCCGTGCAGAGTTTAACTGAAGAGCATGTCCTACCTGCTCTTGCGACCAGCTTCCTCCTGAAATAAATAAAGCAGATATTGACTGAGGAAACAGCAATTTCACGCAAGTTATTTCACACAGTTGAAAATTACCATTTTCTAACTTGCGCTCACGTTGTAACACAGAGGACATTACATTGATGGCACCAATGCAGGAGGGTTGTTAAATGTTTGTGAAAATTATGCTTTAATCAGAGGAGGCAATGTGCAGGAAAGTCTGCAGGATGTGGTGGAGACGCCCCTCAAAATAAGGGAAGGGATCCCACACCAGTGGGCCACATGAGTGGCAAGGGTGGGGATAAATTAGTGAGATTTGAGCAATGTATGTAGATTGTATTAAATAATTGGTGTAGCCTCCGAAAATGTCGGATGAATTTTTTTTGCACGGTTCATGTACTGTATATATTTATTACCTGATTAAAGTCTATTTTGACATTTAAAAAAAGGAAAGTCTGGACGTGTTGTGAATATTCTGCTGAATAATGTCATATGGTCATAAGTGATAGGAGCAGAATTAGACCATTAAGCCCATTGAGACTACTCCACTATTCAACCATGGCTGACCTATCTCTCCCTCCTAACCCCATGCTCATGCCTTCTCCACATAACCACTGACACCCATATTAATCAAGAATCTATATATATCTGCCTTAAAAATATCCACTGACTTGACTCCAGAGCCATCTGTGGCAAAGAATTCCACTGAGTCACCACACTCTGATTAAAATTACTCCTCATTTCCTTCCTAAAGAAATGTCCTTTAATTCTGAGGATATGACCTCTAGTCCTAGACTCTCCCACTAGTGGAAACATCCTCTCCACATCCACTCTATCCAAGCCTTTCACTCTTCGGTCAGTTTCAATGACGTCACCGCTCATTTTTCTAAACTCCAGCGAGTACAGGCCCAGTGTCGAAAAACGCTTATCATATGTTGCCCAACAATAAGCTGTTAATCATGATTGGTTGGAGGAATTTAAGATTAACGATGGATTAGATTGGGTGTGGATGGAGAATGTATCACCGGTTCTGCAGATACCAAAACACAAATGTAAAATTCAAAGTGGCCTGGAGCAAATCCTGTCAGAAATTCAGTGATCAGAACGTGGAATTCGCGCTCACAGGTCTGGTTGATGCAGATGGTAATATAATGTAAGATCACGTATCAGGATGAGGGAACCGCAAAGGGTGTGAGGCACTGGTCGGGTACAGGTTGCTGTCATCAAGCAATTTGTTTTGCAGTATAAGAACTTGCAGGAGTAAATTAAAAGGAAAATCAGCGGAACAAAACAGAGTCACGAGTCATGACATACAAGAGAATCCCCAGAGATACAACAAGTATATTAATAGCAAAAGAATAACTCGGGAGAGAATGGGTCCCTCTGAGGTCAAAGGGACAACTAGAGAGAGAATAAGTGTGGAGGAAAGAACTGCAGATGCTGGTTTAAATCAAAGGTAAACACAAAATGCTGGAGTGACTCAGTGGGTTAGGCAGCATCGCTGGAGAGAAGGAACGAGTAATCAATCGCTGCTCTTTCTTAGTGAGAATCTGGTGCAGTTCAGCAAACTGGGTTGTGATCTGTGACTGAAAGTTGTTGTGCGACTGATCCTGTCAGATGAAAGGTGAAGATCAATATATTACGTCATTCTCCTGCGCATCTTCACGAAATGGAAGGTTGCATAGGCAACCCAATCTCGAGACATGGAGTGTTTACAAAAGCCCTTCGGCCCACAATGCCCATGCTTGCCACTGCACCTATCTGCACCGTTCCCATTTGCTTGCTTTTAATCCATAGTTTTCATTATCATGGCAATTCAAGGGCTTGTCTGAAAGCTACTGGGATGTTGTGAAAGTAACCTGCATTACCCTCCTTTCTATTCCCACAATCCAATTCCTTGTACCCTATTCCATTTAACGTGCCCATTAATTCCCACTCATTCGCCCTCCGCTCACATTCCCTGTCCATGTCAGTACACTACCCCAAATACCATGTGCTCTAATTTTGCCCACTAATCTCCCATGTGGGACCTTAAAGGCTTTCTGAAAGTGCAGGTACACTACATCCACTGACTCTCCCATCTCCATTTTCCTAGTTACACCCTAAAAAAATACCAGAAGATTAATCAAGCATGATTTTCCCTTCGTAAATATCCATGCTGACTCGGACCGATCCTGTTGCTCCTATCCAAATGTGCAGCTATTTCATCTTTTATAATTGACTCCAGCATCTTCCCCACCACCGATGTCAGGCTCACTGGTCTATAATTCCCTGTTTTCTCTCTCCCTCCTTTCTTAAAAAGTAGGATGACATTAGCTACCCTCCAATCCACAGGAATTGATCCTGAAACGATAGCACATTGGAAAATTATCACCAATGCGCCCACAATTTCTAAAGTCATTTCCTTAAGTACCCTGGGATGCAGACCATCAGGCCCTGGGGAGAAGGCAGGAGAATGGAGTTGAAATTGTGAGCATGATCAGCCATGATTGAATGGCGGAGTAGACTTAATGGGCCGAATGGTCTAATTCGTCTACTATGAATTATGAGATAGCAGAGCCTGTTTGTAAGGGGAACATTGGATAAATATAGGAATTGATCAAAGTTGCATTTATGTAAATATATCACTCCCAATGTTGTGACTGCAGTTGCATTGAACGGGATTGAAACATAACCCCTGACCTTCAAAAATAACATGTTGCATGTTTGTTCCATTCTTCCCTGCAGCTTTGAGAGTTCCTCCTCAATAGAGTTTAAATTCTCTTGAATATCTTGAAGATTTTTCTCCATTGGACTTAGAATCTTCTCCTCATCCTCCTTGATCTCTCCGAGAATGTGCTGTTCTTTCTTCATGAGAATCTGGTGCAGTTCAGCAAACTGAGATGTGACGTGAGACTTGAGGCTTTGTGAGTGCTCCTGTCAAATGAAAGGTGAAGATTGATCGATTATATTTCTATTTCTATTTCGTTGTTCAGTAGAAGGTAACCATTTGTCACATCGATATCTATGCTGTTCCTTAGAATAACCCCATCAATCTCATTTCCTCACGTTTCCCTGAAACACAATGGCCCTCACGTCCACATTAACTCCCACCGACTCACTGATCACCCGCCTTCAGCATCTTCATTACAGCAACAATCAAACCAACATGTCTGGGAGATGTGGGCGGAACCCACCCTGGTCACGGGGAGAAGATAGAAACATAGACAATAGGTGCAGGAGTCGGCCATTCAGCCCTTCGAGCCAGCACCGCCATTCAATATGATCATGACTAATCATCCAGAATCAGTACCCCGTTCCTGCTTTCTCCCCATATCCCCTGATCAAGCATGAGACAGGAAAAATCTGAATAAAGAGGAAGAGAGATGGGGGTCCAGGGGGCAGCGCCCCTGGTGGTGGTAAAATGAGGCAGCGCCTCCCCCCATGCAGAGAATTTTTGATAATTATACCTTGAAATAATACCTTAACCTGAACAAGGGGGGTGGGGTGTCAAATGGGATAGTCAAGGATGAAGTTAAAGGGAAAGAGAGTAAAGGGATGGATGATGACCTGAGAATTAATGGGAAAGGAAGCTCACAAAGGGATAGGAGAGTATGGCCAAGTATAATAGGGATCGATGTGAAAGGTTAGATGCGTAATGAATTAAAAGTATTGTATATGAATGCGCGAAGTAGAAGAAGTAAAGTAGATGAGCTTGAGAATCAGTTAGAGGTAGGTAAATATGACATTGTGGGGGTTACTGAGACATGGCTGCAGGAGGATCGGGCCTGGGAACTTAATATTCAGGGTTATCCATCCTATAGAAAGGACAGGCTGGTGGGCAGAAGACGGGGGTAGCTCTGCTGGTGAGGGATGGAATTCAGTCCCTTGCGGGGGACTGACGAGGTAGAGTCACTGTGGATTGAGTTGAGGGATTGTAAAGGCAAGAAGACATTAATTGGTGTTATCTACAGACCCCCAAATAGTAGCCCGGATGTAGGTTGTAAGTTGCAGCAGGAGTTAAAACTGGCATGTAACAAAGGTAATGCCACCATGATGATGGGGGATTTTAATATGCAGGTATACTGGGAAAATCAGGTTGGTTCAGGACCCAAAGAGAGTTTGTAGGATGCCTCCGAGATGGATTCTTAGAGCAGCTTGTAATGGAGCCGACCAGAGAAAGGGCAATTCTGGATTTACTGTTGTCCAATGAATAAGAGAACTCGAGGTAAAGGAACCGCTTGGAGGTAGTGAACATAATATGATTAGTTTTAATCTCCAATTTGAGAAAGAGAAGGTTAAATCAGAAGTGTCAGTGATGCAGTTGAACAAATGGGACTATGAAGGCATTTGAGGGGAGCTGGCCAAGGTAGACTGGAAAGGGATCCTTGCAGGAATGATGGTGGAACAGCAATGGCAGGAATTTCTGGGCATAATCCGGAAGACGCAGAATCATTTCATTCCAACAAGGAAGAGAGATTCTAAGGGGAGTAGGAAGCAACCGTGGCTGACAAGAGAAGTTAGGGATAGAATAAAACTAAAAGAAAAGCAAAGAGTAGCCGGAAGCCAGAGGATTGGGAAACTTTCATAGGACACCAGAAGGAAACAAAACGGGCAATACGGGCTGAAAAGATGAAGTACGAAGGGGAACTGGCCAGGAATATAAAGAAGGACAGTAAAAGCTTTTTGAGATATGTTAAGGGAAAAAGAGTAGCAAAGATTAGTTTTTTTCCTTAATATTCAAATTCTGGAAAAATGCTCCTATACCAACATTAAATATGTGGATTTCAACTATGTTTGAAACACTACATCTGGAAGATATGAGACTCCGGCTGGAAGGAAAATCAGAACGCTTCTATCAGACGTGGTCTGCATTTATAGAATTATTACAAAGATAGGGTGCAGGAGTACCTCGGGCCTTGGTAGGGGGGGGGGGGATGAAAAATGATCGAGTTGGTGGATTCCTTTTGCGTGATATATATATAACATAGTAACTGGCTTTTTTTTTTCCTTTTCCTTTTTAAAATTTTTTTTTTTTTTTACGGTCTATCTCTTAACCCCTTTTCTCTAATTCTTTGACCAAGGGTTTCTTCTCCCCTTTGGCACGCTCTTTCACTATCACAACTCTCTTCACCTATTTCACTCTCTTTCTTTCTATTCTTTTTCTTTAAAAGCCATAAATTTATGGGGTACAATGACTGTAACAATATATATGTGAAGTACATTGATGTATTTACCTCTAATAAATAAAATTTAAAAAAAAAAATTAAAAAAAGATTAGCAAAGTCAAATGTGGGTCCCTTGAAGGCAGACACTGGTGAAATTATTATGGGCAACAAGGAAAATGCAGAAGAGTTGAATAGGTCTTTGGATCTGTCTTCACTAAGGAAGACACAAACAATCTCCCAGATATACTGGAGGACAGAGAATCTAAGGGGGGTAGAGGAACTGAAATAAATTTTCATTAGGTGAGAAATAGTATTGGGTAGGCTAATGGGACTGAAGGATGATAAATCCCCTGGGCCTGCTGGTCTGCATCCCAGGGTCCTCAGGGAGGTGGCTCTAGAAATAGGCGATAATTTTCCAATGTTCAATAGATTCAGAATCAGTTCCTGTGGATTGGATGATAGCTAATGTTATCCCACTTTTCAAGAAAGGAGCGAGAGAGAAAACTGGGAAATACAGACCAGTTTGCATGACGTTGGTGGTTGGAAAGATGCTGTAGTCAATTATTAAAGAGGTAATAATGGGGAATTTGGATAGCAGTAAAAGTATTAGTCCAAGTCAACATGGGTTTATTAAAGGGAAATCATGCTTGACTAACCTTCTGGAATTTTTTGAGGATGTGACATGTAAAATGGATGAAGGGGTGCCAGTGGATGTAGTGTATCTAGACTTTCAGAAAGCCTTTGATAAAGTCCCGCATGGGAGACGGGTGACTAAAATTAGAGCACATGGTATTGGGGGTAGGGTGTTGACATGGATAGAAAATTGGTTGGCAGATCGGAAGCAAAGTGTAGGAGTGAACGGGTCCTTTTCAGAATGGCAGGTAGTGGCGAGTGGCAAGTCTCGGTGTTGGGGGCCGCAACTGTTTACCATATATATTAATGATTTGGAAGAGGGAATTAGGAGCAACACAAGCAAGTTTGCGGATGACACAATGCTGGGTGGCAGTGTGAACTGTGAAGAGGATGTTAGGAGGATGCAGGGTGACATGGAAAGGTTGAGTGAGTGGGCAGATGGGTGACAGATGCAGTATAATATAGATACATGTGAGGTTATCAACTTTGGCGGCACAAACAAGGGGGCAGATTATTATCTCAAAGGGGTTAGGTTAGGTAAGGGGGAGGTACAGCGAGACTTGGGTGTCCTTGTACACCAGTCACTGAAAGTTGGCGTGCAGGTACAGCAGGCAGTGAAGAAAGCTAATGGAATGTTGGCCTTCGTAACAAGAGGATTTCAGTATAGGAGTAAAGAGGTTCTTCTGCAGTTGTATAAGGCTCTGCTGAGACCACATCTGGGGTATCGTGTACATTTTTGGTCTCCTAATTTGAGGAAGGACATCCTTGTGATTGATGCAGTGCAGCGTAGGTTCATGAGATTGATCCCTGGGATGGTGGGACTGTCATATGAGGAAAGATTGAAAAGACTAGACTTGTGTTCGCTGGAGTTTAGAAGGATGAGGGGGGATTTTATAGAAACATATAAAATTTTAAAAGGACTCAAGCTAGATACAGAAAAAATGGTTCCATTGTTAGGCGAGTCCAGAACCAGGGTCCAGAGTCTTAGAATAAAGGGGAGGTCATTTAAGATTGATGTGAGAAAAAACTTTTTCACCCAGAGAGTTGTGAATTTATGGAATTCCCTGCCACAGAGGGCAGTGGAGGACAATTCACTGGATGGATTTAAGAGAGAGTTAGATGGAGCTCTAGGGGCTAGTGGAGTCAAGGGATATGGGGAGAAGGCAAGTGCGGGTTATTGATAGGGGACGATCAGTCATGATCACAATGAATGGCAGTGCTGGCTCGAAGGTCCGAATGACCTCCTCCTGCACCTATTTTCTATGTTTCTATGAAATTACACAATTTGCTTGCTTGTTTAACCTTAAATTATACTGTAAGAAGAAAGGGGGGGGGGGGGGGGGGGGCAGTCTTGTGTGAGAGAGGGAGGGCAGGGTTAGAAATGCCACAGAAATGCCACACAGCAAGGCCTCACCCGGACTTGGGAAATCTTCTGCTTCTGTTGCTCTTCCATTTCCTGGATGGCTGATTTATTTGTTGTCAGAGATTGTATGGATGATTTAACCTGATCCTGGGAATCAGAGAGAAAGGGGGTTAGACAATAAACATTCAAACAAGTGATCGTTGTCGGTTTGCTTTTACCTTGTAGGTTTCAACAGCGTCTTTAATCGATATGAAGCTGTGACACTTGTGTTCCTGTGCAGTTACACAAATCACACAGATCAGTTTCTTGTCAGTTTCACAAAACAGCTTCAGTTCTTCCTGATGTTCCTCGCAGTGATGTTTACTTTCCTTCTCTTCCGTATTCAGGCTCAGTGTTCGAGCTTTCTCAGACAGTCTCGCCAAGGCCCGACTAACCCTGAGGCTGCGGTCTGCAAACTCCTCTCTACATTCCGGGCAGGAGTTTCTCTCCTCCCTGTCCCAACTCTGTGTGATACAGGAGCGGCAGAAGTTGTGCCCACACTCCAGTGACACCGGATCGGTGAAGAAATCCAGGCAGATGGGACAAATGGTCTCCTCTGTTAAATTCTCGACCTGCTCTTTAGAAGCCATTTTAACTCCTGCCGCTTCCTGGTTTGAAACTGCTTTCACTGATTGGGAGCTGCTGATCCCTTGTGATCCCTCTGTACCGCGAGTGTCTACCGCGCACGCTGCCGTCTCCAGCACATTTGCTGCAGGTTTTCAGGGTGAACGTGTTCTTGGTGACCGTGTCCTGACCTCAAATACCCATGGAGGGGTTGGTGAGATGTTAAACAGACCGGTATATCGATGTAAACGCAGGGAATGTTATGGGACAGTTTAGAGCAGGACAGACAATGACACGGCCAAAAAAAAAACTAACTGGGGTGTAAAACGATGATTATATATAAACTTAGAGTGAAGTCAAGTCGGATGTATTGTCATCTGTACAAGTACTGCGATGAACAGCTCCGATGAAAATCTCATCGCCGTTTCAGCAGCATCACACGCACAAATACTCAGTGCTACACAAAATATAAATTACACGCAAATTACAACCACATTACACATACATTCTGCAAGTTAGTAAAAACAAAATTAACAACTGCTCCAAAGACAAGGCATTAATGCAAAACACAATTAAAATAAACACGTCCACGGCAGTGCAGGCAGTAGTGCAACTCGTGTGCGTTGGAAATGCCGGACCGGGCCATGATGCGAACAGTCAGGATACATTCTACAGCGCTTATGTGGAGGCTTCTTCGAGTATCAGGTTATATCCCGGAATATCCATAATACGAAGACACAATCCGTATGGAACAAAGAACAGTACGCATAGGAGCAGCCCTTCGGCCCGCAGTGACTGTGCTGAATATGATGCCAAGACCAACTCTTACCTGCTTGAACATAATCTATATCCTTCAACTACCTGCATATTCACGTGCCTATCCAAACATCTCTTCACTGGGATACTGAGTTGGATGATCAGCCATGATCATATTGAATGGCGGTGCAGGCTCGAAGGGCGGAATGACCTACTCCTGCACCTAATTTCTATGTTTCTATGTTTCACCGCCTGTCTCGTATCAGCCTCCACCACCATCCCTGGCAGCGCGTTCCAGAAACTCACCATCATTGGGGTAGAAAACCTGCCTCGCACATCCCCTTTAAACTTTGCCCCTCTCATCCTATAACTATGCCCTCTACTGTAAAAGGTTGTGATTGTGTACCCTGCCCACCCCTCTCATAATTCGATAGACTTCCATCAAGTCTCCCCTCAACCTCCGGCGGTCAGGAGAAAACTTTCCATAGTCGGTCTGACCTTTCCATTCTCTTAATGAAATCATAATTTTGGAAAACCTCCTCTGCATCGTTGCCAAGTACTTCATATCCACTTTCACATCTAGTGACTCTATCACCATCAACATTCCGGGAGCTCCGAAATAGGTGCGGGTGATGAGGAGGGGAGGGGGGAATGGGTGATGTGAGAGTAGGTGCACGGTAAGAGTGAGAGGATAAGGAACAGGGAAATTAGGGCGGCGGTGGGCAGAATTGGTATTCAATGAGAGACGGCTGCGAGTTGAGACACACGGCACTGCAGATGCAAACTGCTGGACGAACGTAGCGGGTCAGGGGCTATCTGTGGCAACAACAGGTGCGGTGGCGAGGCAGAGATTACGTTACTGAACGAGGAATCCAGAGGCACATCCAGAGACGCAAATTCAAGTGTCTCCACTGCACCTATAATGAATGATTGAAATTAAATCCTTCTATCATGTAAATGTCTTTATTAATAATTAATAAATGGTGGTAGTTGCAGCTTTTAAAAAGAAGAGCGGTATAATTGCGGCCTTACAGCGCTTATAGCGCCAGAGAGCCGGGTGCTGTCTGTACGGAGTTTGTACGTTCTCCCCGTTATTGCGTGGATTTTCTCCGAGATCTTCGGATTCCTGCCACACTCCAAAGACACGCAAGTTTGTAGGTTACTTGGCTTTGGTATAAATGTAAATTGTCCCTAGTGTGTGTAAGATAGTGTTAGTGTGCGGGGATCGCTGGTCGGCGCGGACCCGCTGGGCTGAAGGGCCCGTTTCCGCGCTGTATCTCTAAACTAAACTAAATAGAGTTAATCATCTCAAATTATTTTTTAAAAACTAGTTTGAGGATGGATGATCATAACACTCCTAAATTGGTCTTTGCGAACAATACAGTTCCAAATGGCTGATGTTCAAATGTCCTTTGAAATGGCCGAGAAAACCATTCAGAGGCCACTGAGGGGTGCGCCATAAATACTGGTCCTGCCCCGACACCCAAACCCATCACACCGGTTATGCGCATCTATTTAAATTAATTACTTAATGAGGAAAAATCCTTAATAAGGAATTAATTTGAATAGATTAATGAATTACAGAAGCAGTTTATCCGCTCCAGTGATCTGGGTTCTATTAACTATTAATCTTAAATAGATTAAGGGTATTTAATAATTAATTAATAAGGTAATTAATACGATACCGGTTTCCCAGCAGCAGGTGACAACCCTGCGCCACGAAACTGTACAGATCTTTAATCCGCTCGGCATCCCTCTGGCGATTGGAACCGCCACTCCAATTAGCACAACAATACGTCAGGTACAAGTAAGTAATGCTTAATGAGGCTAGGATGTTATAACTGACGCAGTTATTCAGTAATTAACAGTAATAAGAGCGCAACTTTTTAGACATCCAGGCAGCTTGCCGACCCTCCTGTTCTTTTCCCTCGTCATCCCAGATTGCGTTCCTGTCACCCCGCTCCTCCCACCACGTCGGTGACAGCCTCCAGCAAAGGAATCTGTTCATTCTCTCTGTTCCAGGATTACTTTCCCCGCGGGTTCACGGCTGATGCATCGGCCGTTCCTGCAGCACCTGCTTCCAGCAGCAGGTGGCGATCCTGCGCCGCGAAACTGCACAATTCTTCAGACCGCTCGACATCACTCTGGTGATGGGAACCAGCACCACAATGAACGACATTTCATCACATGCCCCAGTTGGAATGGCGGAGGCACCAATGCGTCAAGAAAAATAAAGTTCTAGTCCAAAGATAGACAAAAAATCCTGGAGAAACTCTGCGGGACAGGCAGCATCCCCAGAGAGAAGCAATGGATGATGTTTCGGGTCGAAACTACTTCTTCAGAGATCTCGACCCGAAAAGTCATCCATTTCCACTCTCGAGAATTGCTGCCTGTCCCTCTCAGTTACTCCGGCATTTTGTGTCCATCTTCGGTTTAAACCAGCATCTGCAGTTGCTTCCCATAATGTTCTAGTCCGATTAGGTGGCACAGCGGCGTAACGGTAGAGTTCCCGCCTCACAGCGCCAGACACGCGGGTGCGATCCTGACTGCGGGCGCTGTCTGTACGGAGCTGATACGTTCTCAATGTGGCCGCGTGGGTTTTCTCCGGGAGCTGCGGTTTCCGTCCACATTCCAAAGACGTAGAGGTTTGTGGGTTATTTGCCCTCTATAATGTCCCTCGTGTGTAGGGTAGAACTAGTGTATGGGTGATCGCTGTGTAAGAAGGAACTGCAGATGCTGGTTTAAACCGAAGATAGACACAAAATGCTGGAATAACTCAGCGGGCCAGGCAACGGAGGAAGAGAAGGAATGGGGAGAGAAGGAATGGGGGGTCACGACCCGAAACGTCACCGATTCATACTCTCTGATGCCGGCTGTCTCCTTGAGTTACTCCGGTTGTTTGTGTCTATCTATGGTGATCGCTGTTCGGCATGGACTAGGTGGGCCGAAGGGTTCCACGCTGTTTCTTTAAAACAAATTAATGGGTCACGCAATATCTGTGGGCGCTAAGGAAAGATACAACGGGCACTGACACACAGGGGAATGAAAGGGAATTTGACGGGAAGCAGGTTGGGAAGAAGCGCAGTCAACGCAGCCGGTGGAGTCCGCTGGCTGGGAATGGACTCTGGCCACTCGCCTTTTCCCTGACATGGATTCAGAGAAGCGGAGAAAGGGGAGGGAAGAGTCGGAGCTCAAGCGGTGAAAGTGGGAGCCGGTTAGAAACTGGCAGCGAGGAAGATGAGACATTAAAGTGGGGAACGAGAGCAGGAAGCAGCGCTGATACAGACATGATGTTGCCGAGAGAGAGAGGCGAGGGAGCGGTCTGGCTGCGACTGCTATAAGCAATGCTCCACTTATCCTACAGACAGGAAGGCGGGGCCCGATTCCTGCGGGTTTTCATCTGGAACCTGGAATTTCTAACGCACCCATTCTTTGAAATATCCGTTCCAAGAAAAATGTATCTGGTGTTGAATGTGGAAATGCTACAGATATAATGTAAATGAGTTATCTCGACGGACTTTTAGACCCGGGGGAGCCCGGAGCACAGGACCCGCCGCCCGCGGCCGCTGCTGAACCCGCGGGAAGGGCGATTGTTTCAATCTTTTTATATTTTCACAAAAGTAATTTCTGTTCCGTTGCCAGACGCGGTTAACGCGTTAAAATGAACGGATCGACAGACAGCTCTGATTTCAGTTGCTGTTTATTTCACTCTTCCCACATTTACATTCCCCCTGGTTTTATTTCCGCGCTCACTGGGGTTTGTTTCACGACGCGGAATTTGGGGATTAAATGGGAGTCTTCGGGGTCAGGTCGACCCGTCTCTTCCTCTCCACAGACTCTGCGGCGACTCCCAGACTCCACCACTCACTCTCCGCCACCTTCATCTCCCAGTAATGTCTCCCCGATGTGAATCCCTCCGATCCCAGCACACATGACAAGACCTCTTCCCGGTGTCAGGGAGACAGCTCCGGGTCTCGGTCCATCTCACGCTCTTCCGATCCTCGGACACCTCGAGCAGCGGATGCGCTGTTTCCACATCCAGGATGACGGAGCCTGGGGGGAGAAGCAGAGAATCAGAGAAGTCGGATACGGAATGGGTGGGGAAGTTGAAGTGCTGAGCCACCGGGAGGTCGGCTTGGTTGTTGCGGACCGAGCGGAGGTGTTCGGCGAAACGATCGCCAACTTTTTTTTAAATTTCAAAATATACTTTATTCAAATGATAAATATATACAATACATGAACCTTGCGGAAAATCCATCTGACATTTTCGGAGGCTGTACAAATTGATGAATACAGTTTAGACATTTCTTTTCCCCAAATTTCCACAAATCAGTCCCCCACTCGTGCCACTCATGTGGCACAATGGCGTGGGATACCTTCCCTTATATTGAGGGGCGTCTTCACCATTCCGTGCCCCCTATGTCCAGCAGCGGAAATGCCTTAGACTGTGGCCCTCCCCCACGAGCCTTGGCGTTGGCTGCACCGAGCTTCAGTGCGTCCCTCAGCACGTACTCCTGCAGTCTGCAGCGGGCCAGTCGGCAACATTCCCTGACGGACATCTCGCTCTGCTGGGTGGTGAACAATGCTCGGGCAGACCAAAGGGCGTCTTTTACCGAGTTGATGACCCTCCAGCAGCACTCGATGTCAGCCTCTGAATGTGTCCCTGGGAACAGTCCGTAAATCACCCAGTCCTCTGTGATGGAGCTGTTCGGGATAAAGCGTACCAAGGACCCTTGCATTTTTCTCCAGACTCTTTTAGCAAAACCACACTCTGTGAAGAGGTGGGCAACCGTCTCCTCTCCACAGCAGCCATCCCGAGGGCAGCGTGCGCTGGCAGTGTGGTTCCGATGGTGCAGGAAGGATCTGACTGGGAGGGCTCCCCTCACCGCCAGCCAAGCCAGGTCTTGGTGCTTGTTGGTGAGTTCTGGCGATGAGGCATTTTGCCAGGCGAGCTGGGCAGTCTGCTCAGGGAACCACGCCACCGGGTCCATAGAGTCCTTTCCCTGCAGTGCCTGCAGGACACTGCCCGATGGACATGTGGTCAAAGGTGTTGGTCCGGAAGAACCCTTCCACCGACGACAGATGGGGCGGCAATGTCCAGCTGACTGGCACATTGCGTGGCACCTGCGCCAGGCCCATCCTTCGCAACACTGGGGAACAGGTAGAACCTCAACAGGTAGTGACACTTGGTGCCCACGTGCTTTGGCTCTACACTCCGCCTGATGCAGCCACACATGAAGGTGGCCATCAGAATGAGGGCGACGTTGGGCACGCTTTTACCCCCGTTGTCTGCCGACTTGTACATTGTGGCCAGTCGCACCCTGTCCATCCTCGACCCCCAGATGAACTGGAAGATGGCCCGGGTGATCCCTGTGGCGTAGGAGGGAGGGACAGGCCACACTAATGCCAGGTACAGCAGATCCGAGAGCACCTCGCACCTGATGACCAAATTCTTTCCCGTTATGGAGAGGGAGCGTTGCCTCCACAGCTCCAGCTTCCTCCCCACCCTGGCTATCCGCTCCAGCCAATTTTTGTTACATGCCTCAGCCCCCCGAACCAGATCCCCAGCACCTTCAAGAAGTCAGGCTTGATGGTGCAGGGGACGGAAGATCTGTCGGGCCAGTTGCCAAAGAGCATGGCCTCGCTCTTCCTGCGGTTCACCCTGGCTCCCATGGCCGACTCAAACTGGTCGCAGATACTAATCAGTCTGCGGACCGACCCTGGGTCCGAGCAGAAGACAGCGACATCGTCCATGTACAGGGAGGTCTTTACTTGAATGCCCCCACTGCCTGGCAATGTCACTCCTCTTATGCTCGCATCCTTCCTGATGGATTCGGCAAAGGGTTCAATACAGCAGACAAACAAGACAGGAGAAAGAGGGCAACCGTGCCTGACTCCAGACCTTACAGAGAAACTGTCTGATTCCCACCCATTGATTTGGACTGCACTACGGATGTTGGTGTAGAGCAGTTTGATCCAATTCCTGATTCCCTCCCCAAAACCCATTTTGGAGAGCACGTCCCTCATGTACGTGTGCGAAATCCTGTCGAAGGCCTTCTCCTGGTCCAAGCTGACTAGGCAGGCATCCACCCGTCTGTCCTGCACGTAGGCGATGTTATCTCTCAGCAGCGCTAGGCTGTCTGAGATTTTCCTGCCAGGTACAGCACAGGTTTGGTCCGGGTGGATCACCTGTCCCAGAACAGATTTGACCCGGTTGGCGATGGCCTTAGACAGGATCTTGTAGTCTACATTTAAGAGTGTTATGGGTCTCCAATTCTTTATGTACTTCATCTCCCCCTTCTGCTTGTAGATTAGGGTGATGTTGCCCTTCCTCATGGAGTCTGACATGCTACCAGCCAGAAGCATGTTGTTGTACACTTCTAGCAGGTCCGGGCCCATCCAGTCCCACAGAGCCAAATACAACTCGGCCGGTAAGCCATCGCTTCCGGGAGTTTCATTCGAGTCAAAGGAACGGATGGAGCCAGTCAGCTCCTCTAGGGTCAGTGGTTGGTCCAGACTCTCCCGCTTGCTGTCCTCCAAGACCTCCATGATCGAGGACAGGAAGTTCTGGGAGGAGGTACTGTCTGTGGTCTTTTGGTCATACAAATCTGTGTAAAAGGATTTGCAGATCCTCAGCATGTCTGTCTGTGAGGATGCTACCGTGCCGTCCTCCTCCCTAAGGCTGTTCATCACAGAGCTCCCCCTGTGAACCTTATGGAAGAAGAAACGTGAGCACGTCTCATCCTGCTCCACATGGCGGACCCTAGATCGGAAGATGATCTTGGAGGATTCAGAGGTGAAGAGCTGAGCTTGCCGGTCCTTCAACTCTCTAAGTTCCTCCCTCACATCCACCCCGCTCGACTGCAGAAGGAGCAGTTGTTGCAAATCTGTCTGGAGTTGGCACAATTCCCTCTGACTCTGTCTTGCTCTCTGAACTCCTTTAATTATGAAGAACTTCTTAATGTTCTCCTTGGTTGCTTCCCACCAGAAGTGTGGGGGAGTCAAAGAGGGGCTTCTCCAACATGCGTAGTCCCTCTTTAGCTCCTCAATGTTCTCTGGGTTCAACAGCTTCATGTTTAACTTCCACGTCCCTCTGCCTGCCTTCCGGTCCTCCTGTAGGTGACAGGAAGCCTGAAGGAGGCAGAGGTCGGAGAAGAACACTGGCGTGTGGTCAGTGTGTCTCACCGTGACGGCCTTTGTCGTGAAGACAAAGTCTATCCGAGATTGGGCTAAACCGTCCGATCTCGACCAAGTGAACTGCGGCTGGGACCCGCCTGCAGGGTCGCTGAAGGCGTCGCGCAGCTTTGCGTCTTTTACCATCTCCATCAGGAACATGGACGTGCTGTCCAGTCTGCTGTCGACACTGCCGGATCGTCCAGCCGCATCAATGATGCAGTTGAAGTCACCGGCCAGAACGAGCTGCCAGGACGTGGCCAGCAGCACTGGGAGCTGCTGGAGAACGGCCAGCCGCTCGCTCTGCGTGGGTGAGGCATACACATTTATCAGCCGGAGCGGAGAGCCACGGTACATAACGTCCACCACGAGGAGATGCCCTCCAACCACTTCCTTGACCTCAGTGATGGTGAAGTTCCCTCCCCGCAGCAAAATCCCCAGGCCGGAAGCACGACAGTCATTTCCCCCCGACCACACCGACAGTCCGTGGGGCCACCATCGCGACCACCTCCGATGGCAGCGTAGGTTTGGCAGCCCGCACTCCTGAAGAAAAGTCACATCTGCCTTGACCTTGGCCAGGTACTGTATACTGCGCACGTTTAAAGATGCCAGTTTGAGCTCCATTGTCTTTAGAGTCACTGACCATTTCCGTGTCCCCTCATTCCCACCGCTTCGGTGAATTGCCTCAGCTTTCCTGGGCTCAGGAATCCAGCGGTGAGGTGGGTTTCAGGTGGCATAACCAAAGGTGTCGTTGGGGGGGGCCTTCTCATTCCACCCCCTTTTGGGCACGCCGCTTCCTCTGTCTCCTGTAGCTGGGGCCCAACGGCCTCTGCGCTGTTCCCGGTCTCCCGGAGCTGGGGCCCATTGGCCGCTGTGATGATCCTTGTCTCCAGGGGCTGGAGCCCCTCGACCGCTGCACTGCTCCCGATGTCCTGGGGCTGGAGCCCCTCGGCCACTTCTCTGCTCTCGGTCTCCTGGGGCTGGGAGGTGATCGTCGTGGCCTCTCTCTTTTCCTCTCCCGTTTTCTTCCTCTGCCTCCATCGTTGGGACTTCCTGTTCGCCTCATCCTCCGACGAGGATGAGAGGTTGCTGCCTTCTGTAAGAGAAAGACACCTTTTAACTGATTTACTTTTTGACTTACCACTCTTTTCCGGCTCGGCTCTTTGGGCTGAACCCTCTTTTTCTTGTACTTCACCGTTATCCATTTCTCCATGCTGTTCCCCCCCTCCTCCATCGACGCTCCCTCCTGGGCAGGATGCTGGGCATCTCCTTCTGGCACTTGGGGCCTCAAGGTGGTTGGGCTGTTCTCATCCGTGTTCCCTCTTTCTGCTGGATTCTTGGCAGTGGTGGGGGGTGCCTCGCCCCCCCTTTGGGGTGCTGGCAGCACCCCCTCTTGTCGCCTGTGCGTAGGTGCAGGCTCTTTTAGGGCAAGCCCTGTAAAGGTGGCCTGCCTCCCCGCACAGGTTGCAGTTCTTGCTGGCCTGACAGTCCTTTGTCTCATGGCCCTCCGTCTTGCAGTTTTTGCAGACAACTGCAGTGCATTGGGCCATCACGTGCCCAGGCTTGTTGCATTTCCTGCACAGCCTGGGTTGCCCTACATAGCTCAGGTATCCTCGGTTTCCTCCGATCGCGAAAACCGAGGGTGGGTGGATGATTTCTCCGTCCTTGTCCACCCTCAGCTTTACCTTGACTTGCCGCTTCCTCGTCCAAATCCCGTGCAGGTCCTTCACGTCCACACAGTTCCCTGTTCCCTCGACTTAGCGAGCAAGGAAGGTGAGGACATCCACTACGGGCATATGCATCGTGATGAACCTTTCCTCCTGGGTGGGGAGGGTGAAGAGCGGCTGCACTTTCAGCAGCGACAGCGGAGCTTCATTTCCCCTCTCCTGGAAGTCTTCCATCACCTTCTGCCATCCTGTCGGATACTTGAAGGTAACATCAAAATATCTGTTACCCGGGAAATCCTGGAAGCAGTAGATGTCCTTGGCCTCACATTTGCCGCCTCTAGCAAGACCTTCTTCACGAACAGGTCTCGTGAGAAGGGGGGCCCTTGCTGAGGTCCTTGACGCTTATTCGCAGGGTATTCCGAATACCCTGCACTCCTGCTCCTGCTGACATTGTGGCTGACAAAGGGGTTAGGTTGGTTTCTCAACCATGGATCCACCTCTAAGCCTGCAGCCGACCGACTCCTTGTTAACGATTTTGCTCCGCAAGCCACGGCCCTTGTCCCCAAGGGACCGCCAGAACTGTTCTAATAAGAACAGAGAGTCTCTTTCACTCAGAACTGATAAGAACAGATACTACACTTGATCTTAGCCAAAAGGCCGAGTATCTGGGAGCACTTTTTAAAATTTTCTTTTAAAATAGACTTTATGAGACTTCCGGTGGCGCTATGGAGTGAATGGAACTCGCGCCATTCCGCTCCGTCAAAACTGTATAAAAAAACGGGGGTAAAAGGGGTTAATTGAAACCACTTACCAGAGGAGAACACTTCTGAACACTTCTGAATGGCTCCGGTAGCGTTGAAAAGGTGCGTGACGTCATCAGGCGCGCAACTTTAATAAGATGCATCGCTCCCCCCCCCCCCACCAAGGGAAAAAGCCTGTGAAAAGGGAAGTAGGCCTCACTGGAGCCTCGGGCTCGAGTTTGAGTGCCTCCCAGGAAGATATTTTAAAGATGGACGACCTCAAAAAAATCATTATGGGTGAGTTGAAACAAATGCTTAAAGATATGAAAAAAGAATATAAAGAAGAAATAAAGACTTTAAGAGCCGACATTTTGGTGTATCATGAGAATTTTAAAGAAGAGTCCAAAAAGGAAGTTATAGCAGCTGTAAAGACTATGATGGACGAATGGAAAGATAAAGCGGATACTGCTTTGCAACAACAGATGGATGTTGTAAACCGTAAAACTGGTGAGATGGAGGTGCTGCTGGAAACCAAGTTGGAACCGATTATAACTTCACTTAACCAACAAAAAGACGTAATCAAAGAACTGACTGAATCAGCCGAAAAGCGCCTTGCCGAGAACAAGCGTTTATCAGAATTATTACATAAAATGACTGAGAAATGCATTGACTTGGAAGGACGTCAAAGGCGTAAGAATCTGCGTATTGTTGGGTTGAGTGAAGGCCGAGAGGGAAATCAAGACCCTCGAAAATTTGCTGCAAAACTTTTAAAAGATATTCTGAACTTGGACCAAGAACCTCTGCTGGGCCGAGCACACAGGGCATTGAGACGTACCCCTAGGAAGGATGCTCCCCCTAGACAGATGATTGTGAAGGTGGCTTACGATCATGTTTTTGAAGATATGATGAAGATAATAATCCGAAAGAAAAATCTCAAATATGAGGGAGATAACATCAGTATTTTTAGAGATTACCCTGCGGAAGTGGCCAAGAGAAGATCTTTATTTACAGAAACAAGAGGTATCCTGAGGAACATAAAGAATCTGAGATATGGCCTGATGTACCCGGCAACATTAAGGGTAACTTATGAAAATAAGGAGCACCGCTTCACCAAACATACAGAAGCTCTTGAATTCGCTCGAGATATTCAGAAGAAACTGGAAGCGGAAGGAGAAGAGGAAGAAGAAGATGAAGATTAAGGACACTGAATATTATTGATCGCCTACTTGATGAGACTAATTAACGATCACTTATCTAATGATACTGTCCATCTACAGAAAAGGAGGAGGATTTACATTGAAGGAGGATTCGCAGGGAAGGAGACGGAACAATGGACATGGACTCTATCTTGGGGTCAAAGAGGAATGGATGGATTATTAATAAATATAGTTTTGTATTAATTACGCCTCAAAAATGTATGTTAGCTCTCCTAATATAGTGCTATGATACTAATTGTAATTGATATTAGTAGTATTATTAATCACTAAGTATATAAATTTAATACCCGCCCCGACATATATAGCCCTTAGGGCAAAAACGGAGCTGGAATTATTAACATCTTTTTTTCTAACGGAAGTCCGTAGATTAGTAGCCACGCTAGTGTGGCTTACACTAACACTAACTACACTAACTATAGTTGTAGTCACTTTTTTTTTCCCTTTTCACTTTATTAACATCACCTACTTTACTTACATCTTTTATTATTATTTTTATATTATGTATTTTATTTCATATTATATACTATATGGATTTGAGTATGATTGGTATTATATAGTTAGTTTAAGGAGACGTGCGTATAAGATAATGTAACAGATATTAAATTTCATCGATCTGATGTCTGGGTATAGGATTGGGTTGGATGAGCTGAGACATCTACTCCATTATAAACCACCTTAATAATAAAATGTATGATATAAACACTCGGATTGGGGGTGATGGAATCACCTTCTGTAGTTGGAATGTTAAGGGAATTAACGAACCAATTAAAAGAGGTAAGGTTTTAGCTCAATTAAATAGATTGAAATCTGTTAAGGCCGATAAATCCCCAGGGCCAGATAGGCTGCATCCCAGAGTACTTAAGGAAGTAGCTCAGGAAATAGTGGATGCATTAGTGATAATCTTTCAAAACTCTTTAGATTCTGGAGTAGTTCCTGAGGATTGGCGGGTAGCAAATGTAACCCCTCTTTTTAAGAAGGGAGGGAGAGAGAAAACGGGGAATTACAGACCAGTTAGTCTAACATCGGTAGTGGGGAAACTGCTAGAGTCAGTTATTAAAGATGGGATAGCAGCACATTTGGAAAGTGGTGAAATCATTGGACAAAGTCAGCATGGATTTACAAAAGGTAAATCATGTCTGACGAATCTTGTGGAATTTTTCGAGGATGTAACTAGTAGCGTGGATAAGGGAGAACCAGTGGATGTGGTATATCTGGACTTCCAGAAGGCTTTCGACAAGGTCCCACATAAGAGATTAGTATACAAACTTAAAGCATACGGTATTAGGGGTTCAGTATTGATGTGGATAGAGAACTGGCTGGCAAACATGAAGCAAAGAGTAGGAGTAAACGGGTCCTTTTCACAATGGCAGGCAGTAACTAGTGGGGTACCGCAGGGCTCAGTGCTGGGACCCCAGCTATTTACAATATATATTAATGATCTGGATGAGGGAATTGTAGGCAATATCTCCAAGTTTGCGGATGACACTAAGCTGGGGGGCAGTGTTCGCTGTGAGGAGGATGCTAGGAGACTGCAAGGTGACTTGGATAGGCTGGGTGAGTGGGCAAATGTTTGGCAGATGCAGTATAATGTGGATAAATGTGAGGTTATCCACTTTGGTGGCAAAAACAGGAAAGCAGACTATTATTTAAATGGTGGCCGATTAGGAAAAGGGGAGATGCAGCGAGACCTGGGTGTCATGGTACACCAGTCATTGAAAGTAGGCATGCAGGTGCAGCAGGCAGTGAAAAAAGTGAATGGTATGTTAGCTTTCATAGCAAAAGGATTTGAGTACAGGAGCAGGGAGGTTCTACTTCAGTTGTACAGGGTCTTGGTGAGACCCACACCTGGAGTATTGCGTGCAGTTTTGGTCTCCAAATCTGAGGAAGGACATTATTGCCATAGAGGGAGTGCAGAGAAGGTTCACCAGACTGATTCCTGGGATGTCAGGACTGTCTTATGAAGAAAGACTGGATAGACTCGGTTTATACTCTCTGGAATTTAGGAGATTAAGAGGGGATCTTATAGAAACTTACAAAATTCTTAAGGGGTTGGACAGGCTAGATGCAGGAAGATTGTTCCCGATGTTGGGGAAGTCCAGGACAAGGGGTCACAGCTTAAGGATAAGGGGGAAATCCTTTAAGACCGAGATGAGAAAGACTTTCTTCACACAGAGAGTGGTGAGTCTCTGGAACTCTCTGCCACAGAGGGTAGTTGAGGCCAGTTCATTGGCTATATTTAAGAGTGAGTTGGATGTGGCCCTTGTGGCTAAGGGGATCAGAGGGTATGGAGAGAAGGCAGGTACGGGATACTGAGTTGGATGATCAGCCATGATCATATTGAATGGCGGTGCAGGCTCGAAGGGCTGAATGGCCTACTCCTGCACCTAATTTCTATGTTTCTATGTTTCTGTTATTATTTTTCTCCAAGAGACACACCTTAAAAAAGACGCGCAGCATAGATTAACAGCAAAATGGATTTCCAAAGTATATCACTCTTCATTCACACATAAGTCTAGAGGGGTAGCAATAATCATTCGTAAAGGTATACCTTTTAAACAAAGCTCAATAATAGAAGATGTTGAGGGTAGATATATAATAATTACAGGTGAATTATATTCTAAAAAAGTAACCCTTATGAATATATATGGTCCTAATTTTGATAATCCACTATTCTTCAAGAAAATATTTAACAATATCCCTATATCCACTCAACATAATCTAATAATTGGAGGAGATTTTAATTGTACCTTAGATAATTATTTAGATAGATCATCAACGAAAAGGAAAACCACTTCTAAGTCAAGTACATTTATAAATTCTTTTATTAACACAGCAAACGTTAAGGATATCTGGAGAACAGATAACCCATCTGGTCGAGAATATTCTTTTTTTTCACCTGTATTTGGAACCTATTCGCGGATAGACTATTTTTTAATAGACTCAAAACTAATTCCATTTACATATGACTCAAAATATCATAATATTATTATCTCGGATCATGCTCCATTAACATTTAAGATAAAATGAAAATATATAATTATTAAAACCTCTAACTGGAGACTCAACCCCCAAATATTAAAGGATAGGGCTTGTTATGATTACTTGGTAAAACAGATTAAATTATTTTTTGAAACTAATGACAAACCTGGAATTTCACCATCATTGCTCTGGGATACATTTAAAGCATTTATGTGTGGTGCGATAATATCAGCACAAGCATATTTTAATAAAGAAAATCGAAAGACTCAACAAAAGTTGGAAAATGAAATAAAACTATTAGATATTGAAAATGCAATATCCCCTTCTAAGGGATTAAGTAATAAAATTGCATCATTAAAATACAAGCTAAATAAAATATACTCAAATCAGATTATTAAACTTTTTCAACAGACTAAACAAGTACATTTTGAATTTGGGGATAAACCACAAAAATTACTGGCATGACAGCTTAGAAAATTAGATGAGGAGAAAATGATACATAAAATTAGATCTGATCAAGGAGAAATATTGACTTTACCAAAAGATATTAATGATATATTTTTACAATATTATCAAAATCTTTACTTATCTAAACTAGCAGGACAATCAGATGGAATGGAAACATTCCTACAGGAATGTCAGGTTAATAGTTTAGATCAGGAAGGTAGAGACTTGTTAAACGCTGATATATCAGTAAAAGATATTGAAGAATCAATTGGATCATTAAATAACGGAAAAAAGCGGCAGGCCCTGATGGCTTAGGTGTTGAATTTTATAAGAAGTTTCATGATCTGATCTCTCCACGCTTACATACAATATATAAATATGCTTATGAACAAGGAAAGTTACCAGAATCATTAAACGAGTCTACAATTACACTTATCCCTAAAGCTGATAAAGATTTGGAGGACCCTGGATCATATAGAGCAATAGCTCTTTTAAATACAGATCAAAAAATACTAACTAAAATTTTATCTCGGAGGCTAAGTTTAGTGATTAATAAATTAATACATCATGACCAAACAGGTTTTATTCCAAAACGCTATTCATCCTATAATCTGAGACGTCTATTCAATGTCATATACTCAAAAAGAGTGAATGATACTGAACTAGCTGTCATATCCTTAGATGCTGAAAAAACATTTGACCAGGTTGAATGGCCATATTTATTTAAAATAATGCAGAAATTTCAACTGGGGGATATATTCTCCAAATGGGTAAAAATCATATACTCGAATCCAACTGCAAGAATATTAACAAATCAAATGCTATCAGCAAAATTTAAACTCTTTAGGGGTTGTAGACAAGGATGCCCATTATCACCATTACTATTTGCTCTGGTAATAGAACCATTAGCCGAAAGGATTAGATCAGAACCAGAAATATATGGATATAATACCAAAACTACAACGAATAAAATATCTCTATACGCAGACGACATCTTAATTTATATTACAAAACCGGAGATTAGTATTCCTAATCTATCTAATGTTATAACTAAGTTTAGTACATTTTCTGGATATAGAATTAATTGGAATAAAAGTGAAATTATGCCTATAACTGGAATAAAATTAAATATATTAGAACAATTCCCACTTAAAATAGTTACGGACAAACTCAAATATTTAGGAATTAATGTATCTAAATCGTATAACTGTCTATTTAAATATAATTACCCTCAATTATTAAATAAACTAAAGAAATATATTTTTATATTGGAAAACACTACCTATATCAATGATCGGTAGAATAAATGCTATAAAAATGATTTTTTTTACCACAATTGTTATATTTATTTCAAGCAATCCCCTTATATCTCCCTAAAATGTTTTAAAAAAATATAGATACTTTGGTTAATAGTTTTATTTGGGACTATAAAAAACCATCGAATAAGTAAAAAACATCTATGTAAATCTAAAATAAATGGTGGACTAGCACTACCAAATTTCCTATATTATTTCTGGGCAGTACAGATTAAGAATATGAATTTTTGGTTGGTAAATTTAGATCATGAACCAAGCTGGCTAAAGATGGAAAAGGAAGACTGTTTGCCTTTTGATGTAGGTTCGATTCTTTTTGCACCAAGGGAAGTACAAAAAAAAATGTATGGTAACAACTCTATAATTCATAGCAATAGACGTATTTGGAAACAAATAGTTAAGACTCTACATATGGATAATTTGTCACTTTGTTTGCCAATTATGAATAATCCTTTGTTTAAGCCCTCTGTCTTGGACAAGGGGTTTAGACACTGGAATGATTTAGGAATTAAAAGGATAGAACACCTTTATAAGGAAGGAAAATTTCTCTCATTTCAAGAGTTACAGGATATCTATGGATTGCAGTCAAATAACATATTTAGGTATTTACAAATTAGAAATTATATTAAGTCAAATATGCAAGACTATAAAAATAGAAAACCAGGATTATTAGATGAATTGTTTAATAAACACCCAAATACAGAAAAATTAATAGCGTATATATATAATACTATTTTGGATAAGGAAATCCCAACTTCGGAAATATATCGACAAACATGGGAAAATGAAATGGGGTTTATCTATAACGAAGGAAATTTGGGAAGAAAGTCTACAATGTATACATCGTTGCTCATTAAATGCTAGACATATATTGATACAATTTAAGGTATTACACAGATTACATTACTCAAAAACGAAATTAAATAGAATTTATTCTAACATTTCTCCTATTTGTGATAAATGTCAGAACTTGGAAGCTAATTTAACGCATAGTTTTGTAACATGTATAAAACTTAATTATTATTGGATAGAAATCTTTAGAGTTATTTCTGAAGTTCTTAAAATTAAACTAGACCCAGATCCAAAATTAATAATATTAGGAGTCCCGGATTCAAATCTAACATTACCAGTAAACCAAAGAAATTTCTTGGATTACTGTTTGATAATAGGGAAAAAATTAATATTGAAATTTTGGAAGGGAACATTATCCCCCACAATTAAAATGTGGACAGTGGAAATGTTGGAGACGTTGCATTTGGAAAGAATCAGATTTGTCCTAATGGACAAATACGAACTCTTTGAACAGATATGGTCTCCATATACAGAATATTTGAAGGGGTAGCTGTTCTTGGCATCACAACTCAATGGGTACCCGGCAGGATTAGATGAAAATAACTCTTTGTTTCTCTTTTTGATTTGTATACATGTCTCCATTAATATTGTATTTGAAATTGTTATTCACTATTAAGATGTATAGTATAATCTCTCTCTTTTTCTATATAATACTTTATTTTAATTAAATACAAATAACAAGAATATATACATATACATATATATTTTTTCTCCTCTTTTTTCTTTTTCTCTTTTTTTATAATCAAAATTATTATTTAATCACCACTTTTATTGATTAAAATCTATTCTTTTATTTTTCTACTTTAAAAAAAAAGAAGTTTATAAGTACTATTCGTAACATTCGTATACTTATTGAAATAAGTTGGTTGTGTATTTGAAAAGTTGTAACACCGTTGTTATGATGGATTCCTTTTAATAAAAATATTATTACACATAAAATAGACTTTATTCAAATGATAAATATATACAATACATGAACCTTGCGGAAAATCCATCCGACATTTTCGGAGGCTGTACAAATTGATGAATACAGTTTAGACATTTTCTTTTCCCCAAATTTCCACAAATCAGTCCCCCGCTCGTGCCACTCATGTGGCACAATGGCGTGGGATACCTTTCCTTATATTGAGGGGCGTCTCCACCATACCGTACCCCCCATGTCCAGCAGCGGAAGGACCTTAGACTGTGGCCCTCCCCCACCGAGCCTTGGCGTTGGCTGCACCGAGCTTCAGTGCGTCCCTCAGCACGTACTCCTGCAGTCTGCAGCGGGCCAGTCGGCAACATTCCCTGACGGACATCTCGCTCTGCTGGGTGGTGAACAATGCTCGGGCAGACCAAAGGGCATCTTTTACCGAGTTGGTGACCCTCCAGCAGCACTCGATGTCAGCCTCTGAATGTGTCCCTGGGAACAGTCCGTAAATCACCGAGTCCTCTGTGACGGAGCTGTTCGGGATAAAGTGTACCAGGGACCCTTGCATTTTTCTCCAGACTCTTTTAGCAAAACCACACTCTGTAAAGAGGTGGGCAACCGTCTCCTCTCCATAGCAGCCGTCCCGAGGGCAGCGTGCGCTGGCAGTGAAGTTCCGACGGTGCAGGAAGGATCTGACTGGGAGGGCTCCCCTCACCGCCAGCCAAGCCATGTCTTGGTGCTTGTTGGTGAGTTCTGGCGATGAGGCATTTTGCCAGACAAGCTGGGCAGTCTGCTCAGGGAACCACGCCATCGGGTCCATAGAGTCCTTTCCCTGCAGTGCCTGCAGGACATTCTGTGCTGACCACTGCCCAATGGACATGTGGTCAAAGGTGTTGGTCCGGAAGAACCCTTCCACCGACGACAGATGGGGCGGCAATGTCCAGCTGACTGGCACATTGCATGGCACCTGCGCCAGGCCCATCCTTCGCAACACCGGGGACAGGTAGAACCTCAGCAGGTAGTGACACTTGGTGCCCACGTGCCTTGGCTCTACACTCCGCCTGATGCAGCCACACACGAAGGTGGCCATCAGAATTAGGCGACGTTGGGCACGCTTTTACCCCCGTTGTCTGCTGATCTGTACATTGTGGCCCGTCGCACCCTGTCCATCCTCGACCCCCAGATGAACTGGAAGATGGCCCGGGTGATCCCTCTTGTGTGAAAAATTGTTTCCTCATCTCCGTTCTAATTGGCTTACCCCTTATTCTTAAACTGTGGCTCCTGGTTCTGGACTCCCCCAACATCGGAAACATGTTTCCTTCCCCTAGCATGTCCCAACCCTTAAGAATCTTATATGTTTGAATAAGATCCCCTCTCATCCTTCTAAATTCCAGAGTATACAAGCCCAGCCACTCCATTCTCTCAGCAGATGACAGTCCCGTCATCCCGGGAATTAACTTCGTGAACCTACGCTGCCCTCCCTCAATAGCAAGAATGTCCTTCCTCAAATTAGGGGACCAACACTACACACAATACTCCAGGTGTGGCCTCACTCGGGCCCTGTACAACTGCAGAAGGACCTCTTTGCTCCTATACTCAACTCCTCTTGTTGTAAAGGCCAACATGCCATTCTTTTTCTTCACTGCATGCTGTACATGCATGCTTACTTTCATTGAGAGATGAACAAGGACCCCCAGATCCCGTTGCACTTCCCATTTTCCCAAATTGACACCATTTCGATAGTGCTCTGCCCTCCTGTTTTTGCTACCAAATGTCCTTCCTCAAGTTTGGAGACCAAAACTGCGCACAATACTCCAGGTGTGGTCTCACTAGGGCCATGTGCAACTGCAGAAGGACCTCTTTGCTCCTATACCTTACCAGAACTCCAGAAATCTTCTTCTGTTGCTGTTCCATTTGCTCCAACGCCAATTTATTTTGAGTGAGAAATTCCAAGGAAGATTTGATCTCAGCCTTAGATTGTTGTGAAAAAAAAACCAAGACAGAATAATATAGTCAGATACAAACAATGTCATGAAACAGGGAAGTGATTACAATCCGATTTATTTTACCTTGTAGATTTCAACAGCTTCGTCTACCGGCATGACGCTGTGAGACTTGTGTTCCCGCCCAGCTGCACAAACCACACAGATCAGTTTCTTGTCTGTGTCACAAAACAGCTTCAGCTCTTCCTGGTGTGCCTCGCAGTGAAGTTTACTTCTCTTCTCTGTCCGATTCGGGCTCAGTGCTCGAGCTTTCTCAGACAGTCTCGCCAAGGCCCGACTAACCCTGAGGGTGCGCTCCGCAAACTCCTCCCTACATTCCGGGCAGGAGTTTCTATCTTCAGTTTCCCATAACTGCGTGATACAGCAGCGACAGAAGTTGTGGCCGCAGTCTGGTGACACCGGATCGGTAAATAAGTCTAAACAGATGGGACAAATTAGATCTTCTCTTAAACTCTCAAGCTGTTGTTTTGAAGCCATGTTGATTCGTGGCAGTTTCACTTCCGCAGAGCTGCTGAACTCCTGCAGTATCGCGGGTGTTCAGCACTAGACTCGCTGCAGCACTCGGCGAACTCGGGCTCAGCGTGAGGATGAAATACCCCGAGTCGGAAGCAACTGCAGATGCTGGTTTAAACAGAAGATAGACACAAAATGCTGGAGTAACTCAGCGAGTCAGCCAGCATCTCTGGAGAGAAGGAATGGGTGACCCTTCTTCAATATTCACTGCCTTCGCGAAATATGAGATGCCGTTCATCCAATTTGCGTTTACACACACTCTGACAATGGAGGAGGCCGAGGACAGAAACGTCAGTGTGGGAATAGGAATTTAAGTGTTCAGCAAACGGGAGGTCAGGTTACTTCCAGCGAGTTACTCAAGCGTGGGGATCTGATTCGATATTAAACGTGCCTGATTATGACAGAAACACGAATAACAAGAGCAGCTGACTATCACGGTGGCGCAGCGGTAGATTTGCTGCCTGACAGCAAATGTTTGCGCCGGACACCCGGGTTCGATCCCGACTACGGAATTTGTACGTTCTCCCCGTGATCTGCTTGGGTTTCCTCCGAGATATTCGGTCTCCTCCCACACTCCAAATACGTACACGTTTGATGTTAAAATTTTGTCCCTAGTGTGTTGTGTGTAGGATAGTGTTGATGTGCGTTGGGCCGAATGGCCTGTTTCCGCGCTGTATTTCTAGACGAAACTAAACTAAGGCAGGGAACAAATTGAAACGATGGTGAAATATGGATTGAGAACGGCTCAATGTAATATTTTCTGCCATAAAACTGGGGGGTTTGGGAAGAACATTACGTTTTTACAGCAATTTTCCAGCCGAAAACCAGCTCTGGAATGTACATCTCACAGGGTTTAAAATAGTTCTTCAGACTGTTTAGGGATAAGGGGAACGAGAGATATAGACGATGTGGAGAGCTAAAGAACAATTAATAAAAGATATGCAAATAAAAGGAAACAAGCGATTGTTCGCTGTTCGCACGGAGAAGCTAGAGTGACTGGGGGGGGGGGGGGGGGGGGGGGGGGGGGGGGGGTGTGGAAAGACAGGGAGAATGCCGGGCTACCTGAAGGTGGTTAGTCTTAAAACTGAACGGATAAAAAAATCGTTTGATTTCGTCCTCCCTATCATGGAGCAAAGAACTGAATTCAAATCTTGCGTAGAGATATGCTGGGATGCATCACATGATAGTCATGACTGAAGGCGATTGCAAATGTACCAGTCATGCCAATACATTTCACCGATTATTGATGAATAATCAATACATACGAGGGAACCGATAATAATGCACGTTCCAACAAACCAATCATTTTCAGATGAAAGAAAGTACTGCAGATGTTGGATAAAATTGAAGGTAGACACAAAATGCTGGAGTAACTCAGCGGGTGAGGCAACATATATGGAGAGAATGAATTGGTGGCGTTTTGGGTCGAGACCTTTCTGAGGGTCTAGTCGCGAAACTTCATCCATTCCTTCTCTGCATAGATGCTGCCTCATCCGCGGAGTTACACCAGCATTTTATGTCTATCTTCAGTCAGGTCCAGGGTTGCGTTAGTTCCTTTGGTGCTCGAACAAAATCGTGTGTTGCGCTGGAGTGAAGCGAATATACATCTTCGCACGGCTCCTCACGGCTTCAAGACGCAACCATAATAGACAATCGGTGCAGGAGTAGACCATGCGAATCTTCAAGCCAGCACCGTCATTCAATGTGATCATGGCTGACAATCCACAATCAATACCCCGTTCCTGCCTTCTCCCCATATCCCCTGACTCCGCTATCTTTAAGAGCTCTATCTAGCTCTTCCTTCAAAGTATCCAGAGAACCGGCCTCCACGTGTTGTGGGGCAGAGGCGGAGAATTCCACAGACTCACAACTCTGTGTGAAAAAGTGTTTCCTCCTCTCCGTTCTAAATGCCTTAACCCTTATTCGTAAACTGTGCCCCTGGTTCTGGATTCCCGCATCATCGGTAACAAGTTTCCCGCCTCTAGCGTCCAAACCCTTAATAATCTTATATGTTTCAATAAGATCCCTTCTCATCCTTCTAAAATCCAGAGTGTACAAGCCCAGCCACTACATTGTCTCAGCATATGACAGTCCCGTTTTAAGACCAACCATTTCCTCTGTATCTCTAACCCCCCCCCCCCCCCCCACGCAAGTGACACTAGCTTCTCGTATTCACCGTACATAATTCAATATTTTAACGTAATTACCAACAAACCTTCTGATTCGCGTTCTCGGCATCAGCTTACCCCCCATTAGTATTTTCCAAATCATTCGCCCTAATTTTCTGCACCACCACATGGTCACTTTTACCTTTTTTTTTTGCCAGACGCCTCTTGCGCCCTTCAAACCAAGTCAGTGGACTTTATTGCCCGGGTGAGCCCGGAGCTCAGGACCCGTCGCCCGCGGCCGCTGCTGAACCCGCGGGAAGGGCGATTGTTTCAATCTTTATATTTTCACAAAAGTAATTTCTGTTCCGTTGCCGGACGCGGTTAACGCGTTAAAATGAACGGATCGACAGACAGCCCTGATTTCAGTTGCTGTTTATTTCACTCTTCCCTCATTTACATCCCCCCTGGTTTTATTTCCGCGCTCACTGCGGTTTTACGACGCGGAATTTGGGGATTAAATGGGAGCCGTTCAGCACCGACCTGTTGTCCACCGGGTTTCTGCCCCACAGCCCCTGAGCCCCGCTCCTGACGCCGGTCCCGGGACCCGACCCTTTTACACACCCGGAGCGGAACCGGAGCAGATTTTCAGCCACTCGTCTGTCTTCCAAGTCCAGAAGAAAGGATAAAGTTTCTCCGTGAATTTATTCCCAGTGAAGGTGTGGAGATGGGACTCGGTGTCCGCGTCGTAAAATGAAACTGTCCCGGACTCGTAACTGAGATAAACTCCCACCCTCCCGGGGATGGGACTGCCGGGCAGAGGGGTGTGAGGGGAGGTGAATGCAAAACACCCGCCATCCCCCCGCCCGATGCTCCAGACTCCAGTCTCCGTGGACAGCTGTTCCTTTCCCTTCCTCTCCACAGACTCTGCGGCGACTCCCAGACCCCAGCCCCGACTCCCCGCCACCTCCACCTCCCAGTAATGTCTCCCCGATGTGAATCCCTCCGATCCCAGCGCACACGTCCAGTGTGTAAACCTCTTCCCGGTGTCAGGGAGACTCCTCCGGGTCCCGGTCAGTCTCACGCTCTTCCGATCCTCAGACACCTCGAGCAGCGGATGCGCTGTTTCCACATCCAGGGTGACGGAGACTGGGGGGAGAAGCAGAGAATCAGAGAGTCCCCGGGGGTCGGGGGGAGACTCGGGCACAGGCGGGCGGACAACTGACACCTTGCCCGGGCTGTCACCCAATTACGTGAGATGGACAACACAAACCTTTCTCCGTGTTTCATTCCGAGGAAAGGGGAGTCTCGTGGATTGCAGGAGCGGGTCGGGCGGCGGAGTTGGGATTGTGTGTGTAAATAGAGAGAGAGAGAGAGGACGATGCAGAGATTGCGGGTGGGCATTTGGAGCGGTTGGGCAGGGTTTTGTGAGATCTCGCTGTTAGATGGTGGAGAGGGAATCAGATTATCAAGTAGCGGATTGAGATAAGTGGCAACAGGAAGTATTTATAAAGGCAGGCAGGATATCGGATGTAATATTGGAGAATTGGGGCCAGTGTGGAACTGGCACACAGGAGGAGTTGAGGCCTGGGGCAGAGTCGTCATCATCACACTGAATAGAGGCGATTTCAGATGCCAGTTGTGATCCTTCTGCTCATGTTCTCGGCAGCAGAGGGCGAGACTGAAGGAGGGGTGGCTTCCACCACTGAAAAATGTTGGGATTGAATGGCCCTTGTGCGACACAGAATGTGTGGAGGCTCGCGATTGTAGGGTCACTGAAGGAGAGGAGATTCATGGCTTCCGTGGATTTTGAAGAAACAGCAGCAAAGAGAAGCAGGAAAAAGCAGTGATTGGCTCTAGCCCGAGTGGGAGGAGAGTTAGAAGTGAGTCAGAGGGAGGAATCAGTTTAAAACTGAGGAATTTGATTTGTAAATTGTTAAATTAGGCAATTTATCAGTCAATATAAGCAAGATGGCTCCGGGCGACCGGGAGCATTGCAGCCGCCGATGGGCCCCAGCTCCGGGCGACCGGGAGCAGCGCAGAGGCCGTTGGTCCCCAGCTACAGGAGATGGAGGAAGCCTAGTGCCCAAAAGGGGGTGGAACGAGGAGGCCCTCCCCCCAACGACACCTTTGGTTACACCACCTGAAACCCACCTCACCGCTGGATTCCTGAGCCCAGGAAAGCTGAGGCAATTCACCGAAGCGGTGGGAATGAGGGGACAGGGAAATGGTCAGTGACTCTAAAGACAATGGAGCTCAAACTGGCATCTTTAAACGTGCGCAGTATAAAGAGCACTGCGCGATGTGTTAATGCCTTACAGTACCTGGCCAAGGTCAAGGCAGATGTGACTTATCTTCAGGAGTGCGGGCTGCCACACCTCCGCTGCTATCGGAGGTGGTCGCGATGGTGGCCCCACGGACTGTCTGTGTGGTCGGGGGGAAATGACTGTCGTGCTTCTGGCCTGGGGATTTTGCTGCAGGGAGGGAACTTCGCCATCACTGAGGTCAAGGAAGTGGTTGGAGGGCGTCTCCTCGTGGTGGACGTTATGTACCGTGGCTCTCCGCTCCGGCTGGTAAATGTGTATGCCTCACCCACGCAGAGCGAGCGGCTGGCCATTCTCCAGCAGCTCCCAGTGCTGCTGGCCACGTCCCGGCAGCTCGTTCTGGCCGGTGACTACAACTGCATCATTGATGCGGCTGGACGATCCGGCAGTGCCGACAGCAGACTGGACAGCACGTCCAAGTTCCTGATGGAAATGGTAAAAGACGCAAAGCTGCGCAACGCCTTCAGCGACCCTGCAGGCGGGTCCCAGCCGCGGTTCACCTGGTCGAGATCGGACGGTTTAGCCCGATCTCGGATAGACTTTGTCTTCACGACAAAGGCCGTCATGGTGAGAAACACTGACCTCACGCCAGTGTTCTTCTCCGACCACTGCCTCCTTCAGGCTTCCTGTCACCTACGGGAGGACCGGAAGGCAGGCAGAGGGACGTGGAAGTTAAACATGAAGCTGTTGACCCCAGAGAACATTGAGGAGCTAAAGAGGGACTACGCATGTTGGAGAACGGTGAAGCCCCTCTTTGACTCTCCCACACTCTGGTGGGAAGCAACCAAGGAGAACATTAAGAGGTTCTTCATAATTAAAGGGGTTCAGAGAGCAAGACAGAGTCAGAGGGAATTGTGCCAACTCCAGACAGATTTGCAACAACTGCTCCTTCTGCAGTCGAGCGGGGTGGATGTGAGGGAGGAACTTAGAGAGGTGAAAGACCGGCAAGCTCAGCTCTTCACCTCTGAATCCTCCAAGATCATCTTCCGATCTAGGGTCCGCCATGTGGAGCAGGATGAGACGTGCTCACGTTTCTTCTTTCATAAGGTTCACAGGGGGAGCTCTGTGATGAACGGCCTTAGGGAGGAGGACGGCACGGTCGCATCCTCACAGACAGACATGCTGAGGATCTGCAAATCCTTTTACACAGAATTGTATGACCAAAAGACCGCAGACAGTACCTCCTCCCAGAACTTCCTGTCCTCGATCACGGAGGTCTTGGAGGACAGCAAGCGGGAGAGTCTGGACCAACCACTGACCCTAGAGGAGCTGACTGGCTCCATCCGTTCCTTTGACTCAAAAGAACTCCCGGAGCGATGGCTTACCGGCCGAGTTGTATTCGGCTCTGTGGGACTGGATGGGCCCGGACCTGCTAGAAGTGTACAATGACATGCTTCTAGCTGGTAGCATGTCAGACTCCATGAGGAAGGGCAACATCACCCTAATCTACAAGCAGAAGGGGAGATGAAGGACATAAATAACTGGAGACACATAACACTCTTGAATGTAGACTACAAGATCCTGTCTAAGGCCATCGCCAACCGGGTCAAGTCTGCTCTGGGACAGGTGATCCACCCGGACCAAACCTGTGCTGTACCTGGCAGGAAAATCTCAGACAGCCTAGCGCTGCTGAGAGATACCATCGCCTACGTGCAGGACAGACGGGTGGACGCCTGCCTAGTCAGCTTGGACCAGGAGAAGGCCTTCGACAGGATTTCGCACACGTACATGAGGGATGTGCTCTCCAAAATGGGTTTTGGGGAGGGAATCAGGAATTGGATCAAACTGCTCTACACCAACATCCGTAGTGCAGTCCAAATCAATGGGTGGGAATCAGACAGTTTCCCTGTAAGGTCTGGAGTCAGGCAGGGTTGCCCTCTCTCTCCTGTCTTGTTTGTCTGCTGTATTGAACCGTTTGCCGAATCCATCAGGAAGGATGCGAGCATAAGAGGAGTGACATTGCCAGGCAGTGGGGGTATTCAAGTAAAAACCTCCCTGTACATGGACGATGTCTCTGTCTTCTGCTCGGATCCAGGGTCGGTCCGCAGACTGATTAGTATCTGCGACCAGTTTGAGTCGGCCACGGGAGCCAGGGTGAACCGCAGGAAGAGTGAGGCCATGCTCTTTGGCAACTGGCCTGACAGATCTTCCGTCCCCTTCACCATCAAGCCTGACTTCTTGAAGGTGCTGGGGATCTGGTTCGGGGGGGCTGAGGCATGTAACAAAAATTGGCTGTAGCGGATAGCCAGGGTGGGGAGGAAGCTGGAGCTGTGGAGGCAATGCTCCCTCTCCATAACGGGAAAGAATTTGGTCATCAGGTGTGAGGTGCTCTCGGGGCTGCTGTACTTGGCACAAGTGTGGCGTGTCCCTCCCTCCTACGCCACAGGGATCACCCGGGCCATCTTCCAGTTCATCTGGGGGTCAAGGATGGACCGGATGCGACGGGCCACAATGTACAAGTCAGCAGAAAACGGGGGTAAAAGCGTGCCCAACGTCGCCCTCATTCTGATGGCCACCTTCGTGTGTGGCTGCATCAGGCGGAGTGTAGAGCCAAGGCGCGTGGGCACCAAGTGTCACTATCTGCTGAGGTTCTACCTGTCCCCGGTGTTGCGAAGGATGGGCCTGGCGCAGGTGCCACGCAATGTGCCAGTCAGCTGGACATTGCCGCCCCATCTGTCACCTGTGGAAGGGTTCTTCCGGACCAACACCTTTGACCACATGTCCATAGGGCAGTGGTCAGCACAGAATGTCTTGCAGGCACTGCAAGGAAAGGACTCTATGGACCCGGTGGCGTGGTTCCCTGAGCAGACTGCCCAGCTCGTCTGGCAAAATGCCTCATCGCCAGAACTCACCAACAAGCACCAAGACCTGGCTTGGCTGGCGGTGAGGGGAGCCCTCCCAGTCAGATCCTTCCTGCACCGTCGGAACTTAACTGCCAGCGCACGCTGCCCTCGGGATGGCTGCTGTGGAGAGGAGACGGTTGCCCACCTCTTTACAGAGTGTGGTTTTGCTAAAAGAGTCTGGAGAAAAATGCAAGGGTCCCTGGTACGCTTTATCCCGAACAGCTCCGTCACAGAGGACTTGGTGATTTACGGACTGTTCCCAGGGACACATTCAGAGGCTGACATCGAGTGCTGCTGGAGGGTCATCAACTCAGTAAAAGACGTCCTTTGGTCTGCCCGAGCATTGTTCACCACCCAGCAGAGCAAGATGTCCGTCAGGGAATGTTGCCGACTGGCCCGCTGCAGACTGCAGGAGTACGTGCTGAGGGACGCACTGAAGCTCGGTGCAGCCAACGCCAAGGCTCGGTGGGGGAGGGCCACAGTCTAGGGTCCTTCCGCTGCTGGACATGGGGGGCACGGTATGGTGGAGACGCCCCTCAAAATAAGGGAAGGTATCCCACGCCAGTGGGCCACATGAGTGGCACGAGTGGGGGACTGATTTGAGGAAATTTGGGGAAAAGAAATGTCTAAACTGTATTCATCAATTTGTACAGCCTCCGAAAATGTCGGATGGATTTTCCTCAAGGTTCATGTATTGTATATATTTATCATTTGAATAAAGTATATTTTGAAATAAAAAAATAAAAAAAGATGGCTCTTGGGGAGCGGCAGTGAGGGAGCGGCCTCAGTGAGAAAAGTGCAAGTCTTTGGCTCGAGAGTTTTCGGAGGAGGAGGCTACGCATAAAGCTCGAGAGGACGGAACGCGGTGAACACATGACAGGGCAGATGAGACAGTGTGAGGCTTGCAGAATGTGGGAACCCAGGGACACGTGTGGAGCCTCTAGCTGCAACAGCTGTGGCAAGTGTGTCCAGCTTCAGCTCCTAAAGGACCGGGTTGCGGCAGAAGACCCACGTACGTGCCTAATGAAAACAGGTACGCCCTCTTGGGAACTGTCCGGGGAGACGATGTTTCCAGTCCGAGTGGCGAGCACGTCGGTGGCTCCAATCCTAGAGATGGGACTCGACTGGCGAGACCGATGTCGGGCAGAGCCCTAGTGGTGGGTGACTCCATTGTCCGAGGTGTGGACAGGAGATTCTGTGGCGGCAGATGAGATGCGAGGATTGTCTGTTGCCTCCCTGGTGCCAGGGTTCAGGATGTCAAGAGCCAAATTCTGAACATCCTCGAGAGAGAGGTGAGCAACCGGCAGTAGTTGTGCACGTAGGCACAAATGACATCGGGAAGAATAGGAAGGAGGTTCTCCAACATGAGTTCAGAGAGTTGGGAAGAAGACTGACATGCCGGACTACTTGGGTGGCTATCTCTGGATTGCTTCCAGTACCTCGTGCTTGTGAGGACAGGAACAGGGAGATAGGGGATCTGAATGTGTGGCTGAAGCAGGGAGCATGGATTTAGATTAATAGACCAAGGATATAGATTTATAGACCACTAGGACCGCTTCTGGGGTAGGGGTGCCTTGTAGAAAAGGGACGGGCTACACCTTAACTGGAGCGGGACCGACATTTTGGCAGGCAGGTTTGGTAGGGCTACACGTGTGGGATTAAACTAAATAATGTGGAAGGGGGGTTGACAAATTGGTAGCATAAAGATGGAGTTGAAGGGGAAGTGACTACAGGAAAAATTACAAAAGATTCTCGAATTAATGGGAAGGAAAGCTCGAGAATGGACAACAGAGTAAGGTCAGGGCCAATTGCGAGCGGCGCAAGGGGGGAAGTGAATACTGAGGTCAAAGTGCTGTATATGAATGTGCAAAGTATAAGGAATAAAGTGGACGAGCTTAATGCTCAGTTAGAAACTGGCAAGTATGATGTTGTGGGAATTACTGAGACATGGCTGCAAGAGGGCCAGGGCTGGTAACTGAATATTCAAGGGTATACCTCCTATCGAAAAGACAGACAGGTTGGCGGTGGGGGGGGGGGGGGGGGGGGGTGGGGTAGCCCTGTTGGTGAGGAATACAATTCAGTCCCTTGCAAGGGGTACATTGAAACAGGAAAAGTGGAGTCAGTATGGATAGTGGAGTCACTAAGGAACTGTAGGGGTTGAAATAACCCTATGGGACTAATCTACATGCCCCCAAACAGTAGCCTGGACATAGGGCGCAAGTTGAATCAGGAGTTAAAATTGGCATGTAGTAAAAGTAATGCTGTGGTTGTTATGGGAGATTTCAACATGCAGGTAGACTGGGAAAATCAGGTTGGTACTGGACCCCAAGAATGGGACGTTGTAGAGTGCCTTTGTGATGGATTAATTGAACAGCTTTTATTGGAGCCTACCAGGGAGAAGGCAATTTTGGATTTAGTGTTATGTAATGCACCGGATTTGATAAAGTACCTCGAGGTTAATGAGCCATTAGGAGGCAGTGACCATAACATGGTCAGGTTTAATCTACAATTGGAGAGGGAGAAGAGTAGATCGGAGGTGTCAGTGTTGCAGTTGAATAAAGAGGACTATGGGGCCATGAGGGAGGAGCTGGCCAAAGTTGACTGGAAAAATACACTAGTAGGGATGACAGTGGAATAACAATGGCAGGTATTTCTAGGAATAAAACAGAAGGTGCAGGATCAGTTCATTCCTAGGAGGAAGAAAGATTCCAAGGGGAGAAAGGGATGACCATGGCTGACGTCAGGGACAGTATAAAAATCAAAGTAAAGAAGTACAACGCAGCAAAGATGAGCGGGAAGCAAGAGGATTGGGTAATGTTCAAAGAACCTCAGAAGATACCCAAAAAGACACTACGGGAAGAAAAGATGAGGTGCGAAGGTAAGCTAGCCAAGAATATAAAGCAGGATAGTAAAAACTTCTTTTGGTATGTGAAGAGGAAAACATTAGTTAAGACCAAACACCTGAAGACCGTAAAAGGTGAATATATTATGGGGAACAAAGAAATGGCAGATGAGTTGAACAGGTACGTTGGATCTGTCTTAACTAAGGAGGACACAAACAATCTTCCTGATATAGTAGTGGCCAGAGGATCTGGGGTGAGGGAGGAACTGAAGGAACTCAACATTAGGCAGGAAATGGTGTTGGTTAGACTGATGGGACTGAAAGCTGATAAATCTACAGGGCCTGGTGGTCTGCATTCCAGGGTACTTAAGGAAGTGGCTCTAGAAATCGTGGATGCATTGGTGATAATTTTCCAATGTTCTATAGACTCAGGATCAGTTCCTGTGGTTTGGAGGATAGCTAATGTTATCCCACTTTATAAGAAAGGCGGAAGAGAGAAAACGGGGAATTATAGACCAGTTGGACTGACATCGGTGGTGGGGAAGATGCTGGAGTCAATTATAAAAGATGAGATAGCCGCACATTTGGATAGCAGTACATGATCGGTCCGAGTCAGCATGGATTTACGAAGGGAAAATCATGCTTGACTAATCTTCTGGAATTTGTTGAAGATGTAACTAGGAAAATGGACAAGGGAGAGTCAGTGGATGTAGTGTACCTGGACTTTCAAAAAGCATTTGATAAGGTCCCACATAGGAGACTAGTGGGCATAATTAGGGCACATGGTATTGGGGTATAGTGCTGACATCGATAGAGAAGTGGTTGGCAGACAGGAAACAAAGAGTAGGGATTAACGGCTCCCTTTCAGAATGTCAGGCAGTGACTAGTGGGGTACCGCAAGGCTCGGCGCTGGGACCGCAGCTATTTACAATATACGTCAATGATTTGGATGAAGGGATTCAAAGTAACATTAGCAAATTTGCAGATGACACCAAGCTGGGTGGCATTTGAACTGTGAGGAGGATGCTACGAGAATGCAGGGTGACTTGGCCAGGTTGGGGGAATTGGGCAAATGCATGGCAGATGAAGTTTAATGTGGATAAATGTGAGGTTATCCACTTTGATAGCAAAAACAGGAAGGCAGATTACTATCTAAATGGCGTCAAGTTGGGAAAAGGGGAAGTACAATGGGATCTGTCGGCCCTTCTACGTCAGTCTACGAAAGTAAGCATACAGGTACAGCAGGCAGTGAAGAAAGCGAATGGCATGTTGGCCTTTATAACAAGAGGAATCGAATATAGCAGCAAAGGGGTCCTTCTGCGGTTGTACAGAGCCCTAGTGAGACCACACCTGGAGTATTGTGTGCAGTCTTGGTCCCCTAATTTGAGGAAGGACATTGTTGCTATTGAGAGAGTGCAGCGTAGGTTTACAAGGTTAATTCCCGGGATGGCGGGACTGTCATATGCTGAGAGAATGGAGCTGCTCGGCTTGTACACTCTGGCGTTTAGAAGGATGAGAGGGGATCTCATTGAAACATATAAGATTGTTAAGGTTTTGGACACTGTAGAGGCAGGAAACATGTTCCCGATGTTGGGGGAGTTCAGAATCAGAGGCCACAGTTTAAGAATAAGGAGTAAGCCATTTAGAACAGAGAAGAGGAAACACTTTTTCTCACAGAGAGTGGTGAGTCTATGGAATTCTCTGCCTGTGGAGGTGGGGGCAGGTTATCTGGATGCTTTCAAGAGAGAGCTAGATAGGGCTTAAAAATAGCGGAGTCGGGGGATATGGGGAGAAGGCAGGAACGGGGTACTGATTGGGAATGATCAGCCATGATCACATTGAATGGCGGTGCTGGCACGAAGGGTCGAATGGCCTACTCCTGCACCTATTGTCTATTGTCTATTGTCTATTGGTCCTGGACTTGTAACCAAGAATTCATTCAACTCAGGCTAAACCAATATATGGGCTTTCGTGGGACATTGGACATGTTCTTTCGTGGTGGGCGAAAGAGAAGGCATAAGATATCCGATGTGACCTGGATAATTGGATCCTTGATTGACTTGGTTTAAGTAGGCAGAGGTTATTGGCGTCAGGATAGTTTTGTGATTGAAATGTATGGAATGGTAGTGGCTATCTGTTCGCAGTGGTCTTCAGCAGGGATCTGTCCTGGGATTGTTGGTGGTTATGATATATACTGACATGGAAATTGTTGGTGCTCTGGGTCACGTCGAAGGCTATCAAGACTAGTCAGCCTCACTTGATGTATTATGTGTGGGTCGACATGCTCAATGAAAGATGTGTTTGTGCTGGAGAGGGAACAGTGGAGATTCATCTGGTCTGAGTCGGATTCATTGATTCGTTGAGTCTGAAGTAGGGTCTCGACACGAAACGTCACCTATTCCTTCTCTGCCTGCCCCGCTGAGTTACTCCAGCATTTGTTGTCTACCTTCGATTTAAACCGGCAGCTGCACTTCCTTCCTACAAAGATTCATCGGGATGTTGCTTGTGTTGGTGGACTTTCGTTACAATGAGAAATTCGGCACAAGATCTCAATTTTCCAGGTGTATGTGCGTAAGAGGATTTTTGCCTCGACCAATAGCTGGGTGTTTTCCACCGAGAAAAAGCCGAGACTGAGGTGAATGCTAGTTTCCCTGACGAATCTAATTCAAGCAATGCCTCAACATGATAGACAGTTAATAACAGTTAAACTCGCGATTCCAACAGGGCCAACACTGAGTCACCAGAAACTTCAGTCACTGACAAGTCAGACAGAGTTATGGCACAGATTTCCCTCTCTGAAGAACGCCCATAAATTTTGATAACAATCCTGGTCAGCACATTGATACCACATTTCAATACGTAAGATCATAATATCACAAGTGATAGGATTAGGCCGATCGGCCCATCAAGTCTACTCCTCCATTCAATAATGGCTGACCTATCTCTCCCTCTTAAACCTATTCTCCTGCCTTCTCCCCAAAACCGCTGACACCCGTACTAATCTATCTATCTATCCCTGCCTTAAAAATATCCACTGACTTCGGCTCCACAGCCTTCTCTGACAAATAATTTAACAGATTCACCACCATCTGACTCAAATAAATTATCCTCATCTCCTTCCTAAAAGAAAGTCCTTTAATTCTGAGGCAAATACCTCTAGTCCTAAACTCTCCCACTAGTGGAAACGTCTTCTCCACATCCTCTCTATTGAAGCCTTTACTATTCTGTATGTTTCAATGAGGCCCCCCCTCATTATTCTAAACTCCTGCGAGAACAATGATATCCGTAACTCCAGCAGGGGGCAGACCTGAGTTAACCAAAGTCAGTGGTCACTGACAAGACAAGCAGGATCAGTGACACATATATCCTTCCCTGATGGAACCCCGTGTGTTTTTATGACAATCCTGGTCCTCAAATTCCCACCAGTTTTCAATACCTCTGATTTAATTAAGTTAAGTTTTTTTTGCTGGCTACCTGGTAGAATTCAAACTCGTATCATGGCGTGTTTCTGCGGTGTGGATGGGATTAAGATGTTTTAGTTCATCTTGCAGTCTGTGTCTTAGTTGTATTGTGCTCTGTGTTGGATATGTTCAGAGTTCTTACATCTCCAGCTGACCACTTGACTGTGAAGCTTCCCAACAGGTGAGATTGGTGCTGGTATAAAACTTTAGTTCCCCTTCAGTTCATCATTAAGGTCAATATTTGCATCTATTTACAACTTAAATATGTCACCCACAAAAGAAGAAAATAATCCATATGTATTACCTTGGTGAATCGCAACAACTGGTTCTCTCAAGACTGCGTTCAACCAGAAGAGGTGAGTGAAATTTTCATCCCGTAAGGCACCATCTCTCAGTGACAATGTCACTGATTCATCACTAATTCTGCAAATATTTAATAACCGGTTATAACCTGCGCGTCGACATGTTTATGTGACTTTACAGATCAATGCAGAGTTTAACTGAAGAGCATGTCCTACCTGCTCTTGCGACCAGCTTCCCCCTGAAATAAATAAAGCAGAAATTGACTGAGGGAACAGCAATCCACCCAAGTTATATCACATAGTTGAAAATTACAATTTTCTGACTCGCGCTCACGTTGTCACACAGAAGACATTACATCGATGGCACCAATGCAGGAGGGTTGTTAAATGTTTGTGAAAATTAAGCTATATCTCAGAGGAGGCAATGTGCAGGAAAGTCTGGACGTGTTGTGAATTTTCTGCTGATATTCTCATATAAGATATTCGATATTCGATCATGGCTGATCTATCTCTCCCTCATAACCCAATTCTCCTGCCTTCTCCCAATAGCCTCCAGCACACGTACTAATCAATAATATTTATATACCTGCCTTAAAAAAAATCTACGCACTTGGCCACCAAGGTCGAGTTCAGTGTCGAAAAACTCTCTCATATGTTAACCAACAATAAGCTGTTAATCATGATTATTTGGAGGAATTTAAGATTAACGATGGATTAGATTAGGTGTGGATGGAGAATGTATCACCCGTTTTGCAGATACAAAAGCACAAATGTAAAATTCAAAGTGGCCTGGCGCAAATCCTGTCAGATATTCACTGATCGGAATGTGGAATTCGTGCCCACAGGTCTGGTCGATGCAGATAGTAATGTGACGTAAAGGGTGTAATACTGAGGCTTTGCATGGTTCTGGTCGGACAGCATTTTGAGTATTGTGAGCAATTGTGGGCACCATATCTGCGGAAGGATTTGCTGGTGCTGAAGATGATCCAAAAGAGCTTTACTAGAATGACGGTAGACAAAACTGCAGAAACTCAGCGGGTGAGGCAGCATCTTTGGAGCGAAGGAAATAGGCAACGTTTCGGACACGGAGGGGGGGGGGGGGGGGGGGGGGGGGGGGCGGGGGGGGGGGGGGGGGGGGGGGGGGAGAGAGAGCTGGGAAGGGGAGGTGAAAGCTGAGGGAGAGCTGGGAAGGGGAGGAGAAAGCAGGGATTGCCTGAAACTGGAGAAGTCAATGTTCATACCGCTGGGGTGCAAACAGCCCAAGCGAAATATGAGGTGCTGCTCCTCGAATTTACGGTGGTCCTCACTCTGGCCATGGGGGAGGCCCAGAGTGAGGACCAGAATTTATTAGAATGACTCCCAGTATTGAGTGGGTTCACATGATGAGTGTTTGACGGCACTGGGACCGTACTTGCTGGAGTTTCGAAAGATGAGGACCCCATTGAAACTTACTGAATAGTGGAAGGCCTGGATAGATTTGATGTGGAGGGGATGTGTCCACTGTTGAATGAGACGAGGAGCAGAGGGCATAGCCGCAGAATAAAAGGATGCACATTTAGGAAGGAGATGAGGAGGAATTTATTGAGCCAGAGGGTAGTGAATCCGTGGAATTCCTTGCCATAGGAGGCTGCAAATGCCGTCAACGGACATTTTAGGGCAGTGATAAATGGATTCTTGATTAGTACGGATTTCAGGGCTTATGGGGAGAAGGCAGGACAATGGAGTAGAGAGGGTGAGAAATATCAGCCATGATTGAATGGCGGAGTAGACTTAATAGGCCGAACAGAGCCGGTCCTAGGCCGATTGGACCGATTTTTCCAAATTGGGCCCCGCGCCCAAGGGGGGCCCCGCGTTAATTTTCCGTATTTCATATGGAAATACAAGTTCACTTTGTCAAATAAAGATTTAAACAAAAACATTCGCCATACGGATTTCCTTACATGGAATACAAGCGCTGTACCTACGGTCATCAGACACAAACGATGTGTTAACCACTACACTATAGTGTTAACAGCCAGTTGTGTTAACAGCTAGTAGTTAACAAGTAGTTATCCAATGCGTCATCAATGCATCGATCCACATTCCTCAGTAAATGTGTAATTGTGTTTTAGACGAGGTATTAATGACGCTACGTTCCTTTGAATACAATTCACGCGGCGTCATTAACACTTCTTCAAAACATAATTACATTTTACACTGGAATGTAGATTGATGCATTGATGACACATTGAGAATTTCTTAAAACTCACCATCTTGATTACGAACTTCTTTTTGGTGAAGTTCTTGGTGTGCAGGTTAGTCATTCAAATTTACCTACCGACCCACGTTGTGACTCTCCGTCTTTCGCTCTCTCCGGGGGGGGGGGATTAAAATGCAGGTTTGTATCGCTTGTATCTGCTAGCTGATGAAGAAAAATCGATCGGACTTCCGTTCCTGGCTATTTTTTTAAAACGCCAGATAATTTAATAATTGGATTAAAATAAAATACGACTAAACGCCCTCAACGCCTACAGCGTGATGGATCGTAATAACAGGACAAAACAAAGGGTAAGTCGACTATTTTACATATAATCTTGCTTCTTGGATGGCTTTAATCTAATTTTACGTTGCAAAAATGTTATTTGGGCCTCATACGAACCGACAGTGTCTTTCCTGCTCATATGGGGTTAAAACTCACTGCAGCGGCAATGTTCCAATCGATGGCATTCCAGAAACACCCACTGGCAAGATGATTTAAATGATCATTTTTGTTGGACAAGCATGTCATAAGAGCATCTAAATCGTCTATATTTTGTGTTATTGTCTATCCATAGTCAATATTTTTATACCAAATATACACATGTATTGTGCAAAAAATAATTTTGATTATCTTGAGTGGATGTTTCTAGATTAATTTATGGGAATTAAACATTCCTTCCATCTGGCATATAAATTCATGACAGTGAGATTTGAACATTATGTTATATTGTGACTTGTGTGAATGGGATTAGTTTGTTATTTGGATACTTAGGCTATTTTTAAAAAATTATCTTTTTCTTAAGAAATTGAATCTACAGGATATTCTTAATGGGAAAGTAGTGGGCAGAAAGGCATGTCATGCATGGTTTGAAGAGCAAAAACTTGTAGCTTAAAATGCCAAAAATGAAAACTTGAGGAAAAACAAGGTGTACAGAGTTGCTTATTGGTTACAATCTGAGGAGTATGATGTTACTGGTTATGTTATGCCAATGTACCAGCTAGCAACTGATCTTCTCCATAAAGACCTGGTCTATTGCTAGAAATTGTAATTTATTCACCTATCTAACGGATTTACAGCATATAATACAATATTTTTAAATTTCTGATCGAAACATTTTTGAATTTTCAAGGCAGTCTGGGTGTTTATTACTATTTCCGTCACAACGGTGAATTTTGTAATTGGCTGTAATTAGGTAATTGACTAATTATATGCTTTAATTTCAGGTCATCCAAGTAAGATGTTTTATATTTGTTTCACAATGCTTAAATCTATAATAACTGAAAATGTCATTCTGTACTCTTAATTTTTAAGAAAGTTGTGGGCTTTTGAATGTCCTCAATCACAGCTTTTGTGTTAAGTCAATGGAAAAGCAATAGGGAACAAGATGCTAATTTCCGAGTATGAAAATGGCCATAACTGTTTTTAATACTGAAGATATGAAAGTGAATTAGGTGTCAAATTAAACTTATTTTTGTGCTCTATCTGATGGGATAAATTGCAGACTTGATTTAAAAAATCTCAAAATTTTGTAACATTGTTAGAAAATGTACCTGCATCTTGGAGGCCAAAGGATAGGTTGTTAGCCAAGAAAGACAGACTTCGTTATCCCTCAGTACAGCAACATCAAGAACGATTGAAAGGAACGATTGAGAGTTCCTTTCACAGCGTGTGGGTAGTCTGTCCATGGGTAAAGTTGCGGGGAGGGAAGGAGGGGGGTCGGCCGGGGATCATCCAGCTCAAGAACGGGTCAGCGGGCGATGGATAACAGGACAGCCGGCGGTGGAGCTTACTCCATATGTCAGTGCGAGTAACCTCAATTGATCCCTTGATCGCGCTGACATGAGAGTAAGCTCCACCGCACGCTGTGATGTTATCCATCACCCGCTGACCCGCTCCGCTCTATGATCTTTGCTCTTGAGCTGGTCCCCTCACTGTTCAGACGGAGAGCACTGCCAGAGGTGAGCGGGCCGGCAGAAGCCGCTGAGATGGCAGTCGGTTCCGCTGTCCGGTGATGGAGGCCGCTCGTAGCCACGCGAGCTGCTTCACTCCCCGGCCACAATGCAGTAGCTCCACGCCCGGAGCGCCGCGGCAGCGGTGAGTGAGTGGGTTACTGGCCAAACGCTGTGAAAGGAACTCTCCCCCGAATTGTCATGTTACTCACGACACGTGACTCATTTATAATTATTTATTTATATATCTCCGACAAATTTTCCCAATCGGGCCCCGCACCTCCTAAGGCCGGCCGTGAGGTCTAATTAGTCTATTATGACATGAGATAGCAGAGCTTGATTGTAAGGGGGCGTTGGATAAATACAGGTGATGATAAAAGTTGCATTTACGCAAATACATCACTCCCAATGTTGTGACTGCAGTTTCATTGAACGAAATTGAAACATAACCCCTGACCTTCAGAAATAACACGCTGTCTGTTTGTTCCATTCGTCCCTTCAGATTTGAGCGTTTCTTCTCAATAGAATTTAAATTCTCTTGAATATCTTGAAGATTTTTCTCCATTGGACTTAGAATCTTCTCCTCTTCCTCCTTGAGCTCTCCGAGAATGCGCTCCCCTTTCTTCTTGAGAAGCTGGGTCAGTTCAGCTAACTGAGATGTGATGTGAGACTCAAGGCTTTGTGACTGTTCCTGTAGATTGAAAGATGAGGATTGTCGGAATCCTTGTCTTTGAAATATATTCGCCCTCGCGTTCATAGTAACAACCGATTCGCAGATCCCGCCTTCAGTAGGTTAATTACAGCAGACAATTAAAACGACGTAGACAACAAACGCTGGAGTAACTCAGCGGGACAGGTAGCATCTCCGGAGAGAAGGAATGCGTGATGTTTCAGTTCGAGACTGGGGTTGCCAACTATCTCACTCCCAAATCGGGTACAAAACGTCAAAATATGGGACAAATTCCCGATGGAAATCCGTTGACCGACTCGGCCGTGGCTGGGTGAGTGACGAGTTGGCCCGGGTGCTGGACTGCACACAAAGCCCAGCCGGCGGGCCAGCTGAGGTGTTTAGGCCCGGGCCGCGCGACATCGCGCGCAAAGTCCGGCGAGCCATCCAACTCATGAACCGATAATCGGCCATGAGAAGGTGGGATGATGGTGGTGACGGTGGTAAGCGAAGGTCCGAAGTTCGGACAGCTGGCCGGGCTGCCGACCGACGGCGCTACGGGCTAGGCGCTGCTGCTGCTGCTGCTGCTGCACTCCATGGGCTGCACTAAGTCGGGACTGATTAGGCGGGGGCCGACGCGGCGCTCGGACCCGACTTTCCCCTCGACCCGAGTAGTAGCAATCAAATACGGAACAAGGGCGGGACAATTTAGCCCCAACCATGGGATGTCCCGGCTAATGCAGGACAGTTGGCAACCCTAGTCGAGACCCTTCTTCAGACTGAACCGTTTCGCGTTGAGACCCTTCTTCAGACTGAGTTATTTCAGCATTTTGTGACTACCTTCGATTTAAACCAGCATCTGCACTTCTTTCCTACACAAATTAAATCGACGTGTTGTGTAGATGAGGGCGGAGCCCATCCTGGTCACAGCGAGAACATGGTGGTTTCACGCAGAGATTACCAGAGGCTCAGGGTCGAACTAAGGTGATTAAAGCTGCGAAACAGGGGGACTAACTGCTGTCACACTACACTGTAGTGCATAAACCAAAATACAAAACTACACAACACGATCAGAAATGCCACACAGCAAGGTCTCACCCGGACTTGGGAAATCTTCTGCTTCTGTTGCTCTTCCATTTCCTGGATGGCTGATTTATTTGTTGTCAGAGATTGTATGGATGATTTAACCTGATCCTGGGAATCGGAGAGGGAGGGGGTTAGACAATAAACAATCAACTATACATTCAAGCAAGTGATCGTGGTCGGTTTGCTTTTACCTTGTAGATTTCAACAGCTTCTTTAATCGGTATGAAGCTGTGAGACTTGTGTTCCCGTGCATCTCGACAAACCAGGCAGATCAGTTTCTTGTCAGTTTCACAAAACAGCTTCAGTTCTTCCTGATGTTCCTCGCAGTGATGTTTACTTTCCTTCTTTTCCGTAGTCAGCCTCAGTGCTCGAGCTTTCTCAGACATTCTCGCCAAGGCCCGATTAACTTTGAGGATGCGGTCAGCAAACTCCTCTCTACATTCCGGGCAGGAGTTTCTCCCGTCCGTGTCCCAACTCTGTGTGATGCAGGAGCGGCAGAAGTTGTGCCCGCACCCCAGGATAACCGGGTCGGTGAAGAAATCCAGGCAGATGGGACAAATTGTCTCCTCTGTTAAACTCTCGACCTGGTGTTTCGAAGCCATTTTAACTTCCAGTACCTCGCGGTTCAAAACGCTTTCAGTTTCGGAGAACTGCTGCACCCATTGAATCCTGCGAGTGTCTACCGCGCATGCTGCCGTCTCCAGCACATTTGCTGTAGGTTTTCAGGGTGAACGTGTTCTCGGTGACCGTGTCCTGACCTCAAATACCCATGGAGGGTTTAGTGAGATGTTAAACAGACCGGTATATAAATGTAAACGCAGGGAATGTTATGGGACAGTTTAGAGCAGGACAGACAATGACACGGCCAAAAATGAAACTAACTGGGATGTAAAACGATGGTTAAATATAAACTTAGAGTGGAGTCAAGTCGGATTTATTGTCATCTGTACAAGTGCTGCGATGAAAATCTCATCGCCGTCTCAGCAGCTTCACACGCACAAATACTCAGTGCTACACAAAATATAAATTAAACGCAAATTACAACCACATTACGCATAAATTCTGCAATTTAGTACAAACAAAATTATAAACTGCTCCAAAGACAAAAATAAACACGCCCATGGTAGTGCAGGCGGTAGTGCAACTCGTGTGCGTTGGAAATGCCGTACCAGGCCATGATGCGAACAGTCAGGATACATTCTACAGCGCTTATGTGGAGGCTTCTTCGAGTATCAGGTTATATCCCGGAATATCCACAATACGTAGACACAATCCGTATGGAACAGAGGACAGTACGCATAGGAGCAGCCCTTCGGCCCACAGTGTCTGTGCCGAATATGATGCCAAGACCAACTCTTACCTGCTTGAACATAATCTATATCCTTCAATTACCTGCACACTCACGTGCCTATCCAAACATCTCTTCACCGCCTGTCTCGTATCAGCCTCCACCACCATCCCTGGCAGCGCGTTCCAGAAACTCACCATCATTGGGGTAGAAAACCTGCCTCGCACATCCCCTTTAAACTTTGCCCCTCTCATCCTATAGCTATGCTCTCTACTATTAAATATTTCCCTCTCGGTAAAAGGTTCTGTTTGTGTACCCTGCCCACCCCTCTCATAATTCGATAGATTTCCATCAAGTCTCCCCTCATCCTCCGGCGGTCCGGAGAAAACTTTCCATAGTCGGTCTGACCTCTCCATTCTCTCAATGAAATCATAATTCTGGTAAACCTCCTCTGCATCGTTGCCAAGTACTTCATATCCACTTTCACATCCAGTGACTCTATCACCATCGACATTCCGGGTGCTCCAAAACAGGTGCGGGTGATGAGGAGGGGAGGGGGGAATGGGTGATGTGAGAGTAGGTGCAGGGTAAGAGTGAGAGGATAAGGAACAGGGAAATTAAGGCGGCGGTGGGCAGAATTGGTATTCAATGAGAGACGGCTGCGAGTCGAGACACACGGGACTGCAGATGCAAACTGCTGGACGATCGTAGCGGGTCAGGGGCTATCTGTGGTAACAACAGGTGCGGTGGCGAGGCAGAGATTACGTTACTGAACAAGGAATCCAGAGGCACATCCGGAGACGCAAATTCAAGTGTCTCCATTGTACCTTAAATGAACGATTGAAATTAGATCCTTTCTATCATGCAAATGTCTTTATTAATAATTAATAAATGGTGGTAGTTGCAGCTTTTAAAAATAACAGCGGTATAGTTGCTGCCTTACAGCGCGTATGCGCCAGAGAGCCGGGTGTTGTCTGTACGGAGTTTGTACGTTCTCCCTGTGACCGCGTGCGTTTTCTCCAAGATCTTCGGTTTCCTGCCACACTCGAAAGATATACAGGTTTGTCTGTTAATTGGCGCAAATTCAAGTGTCTCCACTGCACCTTAAATGAACGATTGAAATTAAATCCTCTCTATCATACAAATGTCTTTATTAATAAATAATAACATGGTGGTAGTTGCAGCTTTTAAAAAGAACAGCGGTATAGCTGCTGCCTTACAGCGCTTATAGCGTCAGAGAGCCGGGTGTTGTCTGTACAGAGTTTGTACGTTCAGTTTAGTTTAGTTTGGAGATACAGCCCGGAAACAGGCCCTTCGGCCCTCCTACCGGGACCAGCGATCCCCGCACAGTAACACTATCCTACACCCACTAGGGACAATTTTTACATTTACCAAAACTAATTAACCTGCACGTCTTTGGAGTGTGGGAGGAAACCGAAGATCTCGGAGAAAAACCACACACGTTACGGGCAAACCCGTACAGACAGCACCCAAGATAGAATGTAGGCGGAGACTGTAAGACTTGTGGGATAAGGGGAAGGGGATGGCGAGAGAAAGCAAGGGCTCTCAGAAGTTAGAGGATTCAATGTTCATACCGCTGGGGTGTTAGTTACCCAAGTGGAACCATGCTTTCTCTCTCCATCCCTTCCCCTCCCCAGTTCGCCCACTCTCCGCCGACATTCTATTTTTGTCTCGCCCCCTCCCCTGATGTCTGAAGAAAGGTCTCAACGAGAAACGTCGCCCATTCCTTCTCTCCAGAGATGCTGCCTCGCCCGCTGAGTTACTCCAGCATTTTGTGTCTACCTTCGATTTAAACCAGCATCTGCTGTTCTTTCTTACACACTTGGACTTTAGCCCTGCTCCCTCCGTGGACTCCAGTCAAGGCTCAGATTTTATATTTCACAATAGCTGCTACTAGACATTGAGGAACGACATTCTTGCCATAGAGGGAGTACAGAGAAGGTTCACCAGACTGATTCCTGAGATGTCAGGACTTTCCTATGAAGATAGACTGTATGGACTCGGCTTGTACTCGCTAGAATTTAGAAGATTGAGGGGGGATCTTATAGAAACTTTTAACATTCTCAAGGGGTTGGACAGGCTAGATGCAGGAAGATTGTTCCCGATGTTGGGGAAGTCCAGAACAAGGGGTCACAGTTTAAGGATAATGGGTAAATATTTTAGGACCGAGATGAGAAAAACATTTTTCACACTGAGAGTGGTGAGTCTCTGGAATTCTCTGCCACAGAAGGTAGTTGAGGCCAGTTCATTGGCTATATTTAAGAGGGAGTTATATGTGGCCCTTATGGCTAAAGGGATCAGGGGGTATGGAGAGAAGGCAGGTACGGGATACTGAGTTGGATGATCAGCCATGATCATATTGAATGGCGGTGCTGGTTCGAAGGGCCGAATGGCCTACTCCTGCACCTATTTTTTATGTTTCTATGTTTCTAGGCGTCACCTTGCAACACTATGGTTCCGTTGGGCCAACATTCTACTTAATGAATGGGTGAAAAGATTTAAACGGAAGAGAAGAATCGGAATTGGATTGAGCAAATGACCATATCGATAAATTGACAAATATAATTGAACAAATATCTTGTTCTGTAATATTTACGATTCCACCAAAAAACCTTTCTCCGAAAACGGGCTTCCTTTCCCTGTAAATTGATTTTTATTGTTCAACATGCAACGTCTTCCTTTATAAGACACAAAATACAGGTTAATCAATGGGTTTATCATGTCTGGAGAACATGGACATTTCTGGAGATCCATGTTCTCCAGAGATGCTGCCGGATCCGCTGAATTACTCCAGCCGTTTTTTTTAAACTCCTTTTGTGTATTAACCAGAGTCTGCAGTTCTTTGCTTCGATATAATGCCCAGTTAAACTCACGTCATCGGCCTGCACCCGACCCATATCCCTCTATTCCATGCACTTCAATGTGCTTATCTGAAAGCCAATCAGCCTCCACCACACCCCTGGCAATGTGTACCAGGCCCCCACTACTATGCGTGAATAACTTGCCCCCAACACCTCTATTGAACTGCGCTCCGCTCATCCTACAGCTCTGCCCTCTAGTCTTGGACGTTTCCATCCCGGGAAAAGGGTTCTGGCTCACTTCCATTTTAACTCACTCCATCTCCCAATCCACAGCGGGAACTGCACATCTCCACTGTTACCTCCTCCAATCTCACCATTCCGTCGCCCAAATTCTCCTTCAAGACGAAGTGGCGATCAGCGTGTCCCTCGTTCAATTTATTGAGTTGTCTTCAACGTCCATGTATGTTCTTTTTAGTTTAGTTTAGAGATACAAGGCGGAAACAGGCCGTTCGGCCCAGACCCCCACACATTAACACTATCCCAGGGACAATTTTGCATTTACACCAAGCCAATTAAACTGCAAACCTGTACGTCTTTGGAGTGTGTGAGGAAACCGAAGATCTCCACGCGGTCATACGGTGAACAAATTCGTACAGGCAGCACACTTAGTCAGGATCGATTCCGAGTCTCTGGCGCTGTGAGGCAGCAACTCCAGCGCTGCGCAACCGTGCCGTTCCATTGATTGTGTTGCCTTCAGTGCCCATGGCTGTTCTCTTTACCAATGTGGAATAACAATGCAGTGGAGTGACTGCGCGGAACAAGATACCTGTTCTATATTTAAGAGTGACCCTGAGCTTCCACGTACCTGTCATCAATTCACCATTTCATTCCCACCCGCTTCTCCATGTCTGGCTTCATGAAATAGTCCAACCAGGCTCAACGTTACGGTACCAGTTCATTTCAAGAGCTCTCCCGAGTTAAAAAAAATAATCAAACTCGTGGTAAGCACGGAGAATGAACGTAGCAGGTACTTCGGAACTCGGGGACGTCTCTTACCGCTAACGGCATGTACTCGGGAAGACTCGGTAACGGCAGGTAAGCACAGGAAGACTCGTCAAGATTTTTCAACATGATGAAAAATGTCCCCGAGAGCCCCGAGTACCGACGAGTGGCCATTACCGTGAATCTCCGAGTTCGAATCGGGGCAAACATCCAGGGTGACGGAGACTGGGGGGGGGGGGGGGGGGAGAAGCAGAGAGTCAGAGAGTCCCCGGGGGTCGCGGGGAGAGACGGGCAGCGCGGCCCCGGGACCGGTGGAGAAGCCGATCGGCCTCAGGCGCAGGCGGGCGGACAAACAAACAAATTTCCCGGAGCTGCATCATGCTATTTTGTGGCGGAGATGGATTGAAGGAGGAGAGATTGCAATGTGGAAAGTAAATTCCGGACGACGGAGAAAACATGATGTATAATCCTGCGGGGGGAGGGCGGACGCTTAGATTGATTGGGCACAGAAGCTGCAATCGAAATGAACGGTGTGTATTAATGCATTGTCAGAAGGATGGTAACACTTGTCGTGATATTCCAAAGAGGTTTACAATTTCTTGCAAGGAATGAGCATCTATGGAAATAGTTCGTGTTAATGCGCCTGAGAGAGAAATATATGCGATCAAGTAACGGTTAAAATCAGAGTGTAACGTTGTGTCGACTACACAGCTTTTTAGTCAAGTCAAGTCAAGTCACATTTATTTATATAGCACATTTAAAAAACAACTCTCGATTACCAAAGTGCTTTACATTTGTTATAAGAGTAGTATACACAAGCAGGCTACATACATATATACAAATAGCCCTCACTCAGAGGACGTCAGGAAAGGCTTGGGAGAACAGATACGTTTATAGACTAGACTTAAAGGAGTCGATGGAGGGGGCAGTTCTAATGGGGAGAGGGATGCGGTTCCACAGTCTAGGAGCTGCGACCGCAAAGGCGCGTTCGCCTCTGAGCTTATGCCTCGACTGCGGGACATTCAGCAACCCCAAGTCGGCCGATCTGAGGGACCTGGAGGTGGTGTAGTGGGTGAGAAGACTTTTAATGTAGGTGGGTGCAAGCCCACTGAGGGCTTTGTAGACAAAGAGGAGGGTCTTGAAATTTATTCGGAACCGCACAGGGAGCCAGTGGAGAGAGGCCAGGATCGGGGTGATATGGTCCCTTTTTCGGGTGCCCATCAGGAGTCTCGCTGCGGTGTTTTGGACCAGTTGCAGGCAGGACAGGGAAGATTGGCTGATGCCAGTGTAAAGGGAGTTGCAGTAATCTAGGCGGGAGGAGATAAATGTATGGATGATCTTTTCGAGGTCATCAAACGGGAGAATTTTAGCTATCATCCGAAGCTGAAAGAAGCTAGCTTTTACCACGGCATTGACTTGTTTGTCAAACTCAGTGCTGAGTCAAATATCACGCCAAGGTTTTTGACGTGAGGTTTGAGTAGTGGGGTAAGGCTTCCTAGGCTGCCTGCTATCATTTTGATTGATCCGAGCCGCAGAGAAGGATGACCTTTACTCGTGAAAAAAATCAAACATGTTTGATTTTTTCCACGAGTTAATTAACTGTTCAAGTTAAAAATGGAAACATTTAAACTCGTTGCAGTAACGTAATGGCCCGTGCGTTTACCATAGTGTCTCGTGAGTCTATCGTGGGAACTTTTTTATAATCTGAAAGGGACTGAACCAAAGTAGTATAATATGTATATACATATTATATATATTATATATATTTCAATTCCAACCCCGAAGCAATTGAGAGGCGATTTCTTGGGCCGTGTAATTTAACGTGTGCTTTTAAAAGTGAAGCTGTTTAATTGTTAAACTCGGGAGAGGAACTTGGAACATCGCAGCAATGACATACCCGTGGGAACTCGGTTACACACTTGATCATAAACTTGAAGTCTCGTGCACAGCACGAGTCTGTCACGGGGTACCTCGTGGGTCAATTACTCTCATTTAGTTGGAGGAAGTTCTGGGCCATCCAACACTTTATATCCTCGAGGCAGCGGGTAAGGTTTAGCAGATTTGATTGTTTTTTAGGCTTCAGGGGGAGGTACAGTTGTGTATCGTCTGCGTAGCAATGGAAGGAAATGCCGTGTCTTTCAATGACTTGGCCTATTTTAAAGAGCCCTATCTAGCTCTCTGAGGCAGAGAATTCCACAGACTTAGCACTCTGTGAGAAAAAGTGTTTCCTCATCTCCGTTCAAAATAGCTTACCCCTTATTCTTAAACTGCGGCCCCTGGTTCTGTACTCCCCCAACATTGGGAACATGTTTCCTGCCTCCAGGAAACATGTACCCAATGCTCCAAACCCTTAACAATCTTGTATGTTTCAATGAGATTCCCTCTCATCCTTCTCAACTCCAGGGTGTACAAGCCCAGCTGCTACATTCTCTCAGCATATGACAGTCCCACCATCCGGGAATTAACCTTGTAAACCTGCGCTGCACTCCCTCAATAGCAAGAATGTCCTTCCTCAAATTAGATCACTAAAACTGCACACAATACTCCAGGTGTGTTCTCACTGGGGCTCTGTACAACTGCAGAGGATCTCTTTGCTCCTATATTCGATTCCTCTTGTTATAAAGGCCAACATGCCATTCGCTTTCTTCACTGCCTGCTGTACCTGCACGCTTACTTTCATAGACTGATGAACAAGGACCCCCAGATCCTGTTGTACTCCCACTTTTCCCAACTTGATGCCATTTAGATAGTCATGTTTTTGCTACCTAAGTGGATAACCTCACATTTATCCGCATTAAACTTAATCTGCCATGCAGCTGCCCACTCCCCAACCTGTCCCAGTCACCCTGCATTCTCATAGCATCCTCCTCACAGTTCACACTGCCACCCAGCTTTGTGTCATCTGCAAATTTGCTAATGTTACTTTGAATCCCTTCATCCAAATCATTGATGTATATTGTAAATAGCTGCGGTCACAGGAAGGATGAGAGGGCATCTCATTGAAACATATAAGATATTTAAGGGCATGGACTCACTAGAGGCAGGAAACAATTTCCCGATGTCGGGGGAGTGTAGAACCAGGGACCACAGTTTAAGAATAATGAGTAAGCCATTTAGAACGGAGACGAGGAAACAGTTTTTCTCACAGAGAGTGGTGAGCCTGTGGAATTCTCTGCATCAGAGAGCGGTGGAGGCAGGTTCAAGAGAGAGCTCATAAAATAGCGGAGTAATTGGATATGGGGAGAAGGCAGGAAAGGGCTACTGATTAGGGATGATCAACCATGATCACATTGAATGGCGGTGCTGGCTCGAATGGCCAAATGGCCTACTCCTGCACCTATTGTCTATTGTCTATTGTCAATGGACCGACGAAGTGTACAAGGAACACTGTCGAAGTGGTGTCTGGCCTGCAAAGCATCTTCAGTTTATTATTTAATTCAGATTTTCATGATCTGCATGTTTTTGTCCTTTTTTTCCTCAATATGCGGTGAAGCTGCAACATGTCTGATCTCGTTTCCGTAAATGTTATTTCTGTAGTACAGCTAATATGACTTGTTGTTTCAATCCCTGTAATAAGTCGGCACTCTTGCTATTGGAGTGGTGAAATTTATGGTAGGTACGTCATCGGGGTCATCAGGTGGGCACCCTCCTTCTTTGACATTTCATTGATAAGCCCACAACATACCTGGCGTCCCAGTTACACCCCCCTCAATTCCATACCCTCCTGTATTCATCTTGCAGCCCAATTGTTGTCTCTCCTTTTGATCCAGATCCAATTGCTGCTTTTTTCCGCAGAATTTGATAATGATTTGATTGCTTGTTGGAGGCAGCGACCCCTCACCCCCATTTTCTTTAATAGCCTGGTCATAGATGTAGCAACAAATCCCCTGAATCCCACTTCGACAGGGAAAATCTTGGTCTTCCAGCCATTCTGGGTAGCTTCAGTTGCCAGTTCCGAGTACTTGGTTTTTTTCCATTCATAAGCTTCTTCAACACCATCTTCCCAGGGAACTGTCAATTCCACAACATATGCCAACTTGGCTGTTGTGGACCACAGGACCATGTCTGGCCGGAGTGTTGTAACACAATGTCTGGGGTAAACACAAGCTTTTTTTCTAAGTCCACTTCCATTCTCCAATCCGGAGCAAGCTGCAGAATGCTTGCATCCATTGATGTTATCTGGTGCTCTGGAGGTTGGCCTGCTGGTACAAATGTTGTGAAGTGTACATTTCCTGCCGATGTTGGTGGGGAAGCATTTGTGATCGTTCGCCTCTGTTCAAGGATTGATGACAGCTGTCTGAGAACTTGGTTATGCCGCCAAGTGTAAGGCCCTTGGCCGAGGCTCATAGTGCATCCTGTTAAAATGTGCCTTAGTGATCCAGGTGCTTGGCAAAGGGAGCAAGTGGGATCTTCTCTGAACCACTGCTTCAGGTTCTGCAGTGATGGTAGAACATCATAAGTGGCTCTGATGACAAAACTTAGTCGAGATCCTTCCATTTGCCAGATTTCACGCCAGCTGAGTTTCCTCTTTTCCAGGCTCTCCCAGTTAGTCCATTGGCCTTGCTTGGCCATCGAGACGGCCTTGGCATGTCGCTCTGCCTCCTCCCGTCTTCTCACCTCCTCCACCACGAGCCGTCTTTTCTGCACTGATGTTGCCTTGTGCCATTGAGGAGCTTTTGGGACGAGCCTGAGCCCGGCTCTCCCGTGTTGGACTTGGCCAACCATATCCCGGAAATGAAGAGCAGACTTAGCACTCTGAACGGCTTCAGATGGTGTCCACTTCCTCCCCGTTGTCACACGGGGGGCCGCTGTTCGACTAACAATATCTTCAGATTCAGTGAGGGTCATGACCAACCTTGCTTTAGTGCATTTGAACTCTTCCACAAGTCCTGTAATGGGTAATTCCAATTTGCCACTCCCATACAGTCCGACAGCACTTAAGCATCATGGAAGTCCAAGCCACTGTTTCACATGTGTGCTGATCATTCTTTCCAGCTTTTCCACTTTGTTGATGGAGATTTCATACATAGTTAAAGGCCACATGATTCTTGGTAGTATGCCAAATTGGAAGCACCACAGCTTGAGTTTTCCTGGTAGCAAGGTCTTGTTGATGCGAGCTATGTGCATGATTGTATCCCTTTTCAGTTGTTCAAATTGCCCGGTGTCCTTGAGCTTTGCATCATACCATCGGCCCAAACTCTTCACTGGCATTTCTGAAACAGTTGGAACAGGTATTCCGTTAATATGAAATCTTTGGTCCTTGACTTGACCTTTGACAATGGAGATGCTTCTGCACTTGCTGGGTTTAATCTTCATCCTTGCCCATGTGATGTTTTGATGAAGTTTTTCCAGAAGTCTCTTGGTGCAGGGGATAGTTGTTAGTGTTGTTATATCGTCCATATAGGCTCGTACCGGTGGCAATCGCTGACCACACTGTAGCCATTTACCTCCCACAACCCATTTTGATGCTCTGATAATGAGCTCCGTTGCCATAGTGAAGGTCAATGGTGAGATGGTGCACCCCGCCATGATGCCTACTTCCAGTGGTTGCCACGCTGTGGTAAAGTCTGATGTTGTGAGACAAAATTGCAGATCCTGGAAGTATTTTTTTTTATCAGATTTGTTATTATTGCCGGCACCTGAAATAATTCAAAAGCAGTCCACAGTAGCGAATGAGGAACTGATCCATAGGCATTGTACAGATCGAGGAACAAGACATGCAGATTATTTCGTTCTTTCTTAGCAGTCTGGATTTGATACCATATGACGCTGGTATGTTCAAGGCATCCCGAGAAGCCTGCTATGCCAGCCTTTTGGATTGACGTATCAATGAAATGGTTTTGTTTCAGATATTTTGTAAGTCTTTTTGCCACCACACTGAAAAAGATCTTGCCCTCTATGTTAAGAAGGTTTATTTGCTGAAACTGTTCGATGGTGGAAGAATTTTTTTCTTTTGGGATCAGGACTCTCCCTGCTCTTCGCCAGGCTTTGGGGATAACTTCCTTTTCCCACGCAACCCTCATGTTCCTCCAGAGGAATTTCAGAATATCTGGGGCATTCCTGTAGACACAATACAGAACACCATTAGGGCCTGGTGCAGAGGTCGTTCTTGCCTTCCTCACTACTTCTTTTACCTCACTCAGCTTGGGAGGGCCGATGTCAAATTGATTTTGTGGGGGTGAGATTGGTGGGATGTCAGCGGGGACAAAAATCGCTTCATCTTTTAACTCATCAGTGTGGATGGTTCTGATGTGTCCTTCAACCTCCTTTTTTGACGCTTTCAGGGATCCGCTTTTTTCTTTTGTGAAAATGCCTTTCATAAACTTAAAGGGATCTTTGTAGAAGTCTGTTCTTGCTTTTTCCTTCTTTTTGCGTCGTTTCCTTAAATTCTCCGCTCTGCGCAGCTTCGAGAGCCTCTGTTTTAGGTTGTTTTGAAGGAGATTGATGCCCTCCCTTTCTTCTGCTGTTGCTTTTTTCCACACCTTCCACAGGCTTCTTCTTTCTTTAACAAGTCGTTGGATTTCCTGGAGACGACGGGACTTGGGGGAAGGAGGCCTAGCTTTCCTGCTGAGTTGTTCCTTTTCACCAAATTTCTCCTTTCCATAGCTGTAGACTAGATCACCCATCTTCTCCAACTTCTTTTCTGCTGATCCCTTGATTCCACTTAAGATTCAGCTCACATCTGCATTGATGATTTCCCACTCTTTGCTGTTAGACTTTGGCCATTTCACCAATGGCTTACGTCCTTGCATGTTCTCCACTTTACGATGTGCCTGGTGGCGTCTTGGACTGTCACCTGAAACGTCTGCCACATCCCGTAGGGTGCTGATGCTCTGCGGACTGTGGATTTCTTCCTGCCGCTGAGTTTCATCCGACTGATTTGACCTTCCTCTTAACAGAATCTGGTCCCTGGGTTGGGGATTTTCAAGCGTTTTTTCTGACCCTCATGAATTTTGAGACCACGAGTTGATGTTACTTTAGTCCAGCCACACCTACAAGTCTGAAGAATGTGTCCAGCTGCTCGTTTTTCAAGGGTTTTGCCACTTACTTGATTCAATGTCGTGTCCGTTCCAAGGTTTGTTACCGGGTGGTCAGTCGATGTCATCTTGCGCCCCCGCTCTCGCAGACTCTGGGGGTATTTTTCTCTTTGAACTTTTTGTAGCCAAGTGAGGGTGGCTCTTGTGCCCTAACAAGGTGACGGAGCCAGCTGTTATGGGTAGCAAGCCCATAACAGCCCTGTTGGGGTCTATTTCCTCCTGTCAGCTGTTATTTCTGGAATACAACTTAATTATACTTTTCTTAACATCACTTTGGACTGTAAGAATACAGATGAATTGGAGGGGATTTTTAATATTTATCAACTACCAGTGGCCATAATGTTTTACAGAGATAACATCACCTTGCAGATCTATACTGCCACCACCATATGTCACAGTGGGGATGGTGTGTTCAGGGTGATGTGCAGTGTTAGTTTTCCGCCACACATAGTGTTTTGCATTTAGGCCAAAAACTTCAATTTTGGTCTCATCAGACCAGAGCACCTTCCTCCACATGTTTGCTGTGTCCCTCAGATGGCTTGTGGCAAACTGCAAACGGGACTTCTTATGGCTTTTTTTCAACAATGGCTTTCTTCTTGCCACTCTTCCATAAAGACCCGATTTGTGGAGTGCACGACTAATAGTTGTCCTGTGGACAGATTTTCCCACCTGAGCTGTGGATCTCTGCAGCTCCTCCAGAGTTCCCATGGGCCCCTTGGCTACTTTTAACCATATAACCATATAACAATTACAGCACGGAAACAGGCCCTCTCGGCCCTTCCAGTCCGTGCCGACCATTTGTTTTCCCCTAGTCCCATCTACCTGCACTCAGACCATACCCCTCCATTCCCTTCACGTCCATATACCTATCCACTTTACTCTTAAATGTTAAAATCGATCCTGCCTCCACCACTTCTGCTGGAAGCTGATTCCACACAGCCACCACCTTCTGAGTAAAGAAGTTCCCCCTCACGTTACCCCGAAACCTCTGTCCCTTAATTCTCATGTCATGCCCTCTTGTTTGAATCTTCCCTACCGTCAATGGGAAAAATGTATCCACGTCAACTCTGATCAATGCTCTCCTTGCCCGGCCTGTCAGTTTAGGTGGACGGCCATGTCTTGGTAGGTTTGCAGTTGTGCCATACTCTTTCCATTTTTGGATGATGCTCCGTGAGATGATCAAAGCTTGGGATTTTTTTAATAACCTAACCCTGCTTTAAACATCTCCACAACTTTATCCCTGACCTGTTTGGTGTGTTCCTTGGGCTTCATGATGCTGTTTGTTCACTAATGTTCTCTAACAAACCTCCGAGGCCTTCACAGAACAGCTGTATTTATGATGAGATTAGATTACACACAAGTGGACTCTATTTACTAATTAGGTGACTTCTGAAGGCAATTGGTTGCACTGGATTTTATTTAGGGGTATCAGAGTAAAGGGGGCTGAATACTTATGCACGCCAGACTTTCCAGTTTTTTATTTGTAACAAAATTTGAAAACCATGTAAATTTTCCTTCCACTTCACAATTATGCACCACTTTGTGTTGGTCTATCACATAAAATCCCAATAAAAAACATTTACGTTTGTGGTTGTAACGTGACAAAATGTGGAAAAGTTCAAGGGGTATGAAAACTTTTGCAGAGAGAGAGAGAGAGAGAGAGAGAGAGAGAGAGAGAGAGAGAGAGAGAGAGAGAGAGAGAGAGAGAGAGAGAGAGAGAGAGAGAGAGAGAGAGAGAGAGAGAGAGAGAGAGAGAGAGAGAGAGAGAGAGAGAGAGAGAGAGAGAGAGAGAGAGAGAGAGAGAGAGAGAGAGAGAGAGAGAGAGAGAGAGAGAGAGAGAGAGAGAGAGAGAGAGAGAGAGAGAGAGAGAGAGAGAGAGAGAGAGAGAGAGAGAGAGAGAGAGAGAGAGAGAGAGAGAGAGAGAGAGAGAGAGAGAGAGAGAGAGAGAGAGAGAGAGAGAGAGAGAGAGAGAGAGAGAGAGAGAGAGAGAGAGAGAGAGAGAGAGAGAGAGAGAGAGAGAGAGAGAGAGAGAGAGAGAGAGAGAGAGAGAGAGAGAGAGAGAGAGAGAGAGAGAGAGAGAGAGAGAGAGAGAGAGAGAGAGAGAGAGAGAGAGAGAGAGAGAGAGAGAGAGAGAGAGAGAGAGAGAGAGAGAGAGAGAGAGAGAGAGAGAGAGAGAGAGAGAGAGAGAGAGAGAGAGAGAGAGAGAGAGAGAGAGAGAGCATGTTTGCCGTCCAGTCAACGTTGCGTGGAATAATATTATCACTGGTACATAGTGATGAGAGGGTGCTTGTTGTTGAATATATGTTCAGGTGGCTGTATGTTTTAATGAAAGTGTCCATTATTCATGTCACTCTTTGTATCCAACTAACATCTAGTGATCTCTATTACATCAGAAAATAAATTATATGAACATTACCTTGCGGAGTACCACAGGACATTTCGCTCAATGCTGTTGAATAGAAAGGGGTGACCCCATCTTCTACAGACAACGTGTTTTGCTCATCAATAACCCTGTAAATATAAGCAGCTGGGTTACAGAATGAACAACAATGACTTTCTGAGTTATGTTTTAAAATCATGCACGGTTTCAGTAAAGAATCTTTCCTACCTCCTCTTCCGAATAATTTCCTCGTGAAGTAAATAAAAGACACATTTTAATTGATTTACAATGACCATACACAATCCACAGCAGGATTTTCTACTCATTCTTGCAACCTGTTGGACATTTTGCAGTATCACACCATCTGACGCACAGATAGCACGGGAATGTTGCAGAAAGGATGAGGGACCACAGGACAGAGATGAAATAGGTAGAACATGTATTATATCAAAATAATTCAAAAGACAGGAAAGGTATACCACACGGGAAATATTTACGCAAAACTCTAAATGAATGCTTTGGTTTTTACATTATCAAAGGATTTCATACAATGGGTCAAGCAAAACACCTCAAAGTTATAAAACACTGATTATACAAACAGGATTTAGATTACATCTATCTGGCATTTGTGTCTAGGTCTGTAACTGAATGTTAGTTCCCATTAAATAATGCACTGCCTCTCATCTCGCTACACCAGTTACACTCACAGCATGCACGTGTACCTGAATTTTAGTGTCAGTTTAAAGGTAATATTTAACTTCGGAAACAGAGGAACAATCAATCATTTAGTGTCAAGGTCTTCACATTCCCGAGAGAATGTACACTTAGATTGGCCTAATGATAACCATTCGAAATATCACGCTGTCTTTTTGATCCATCCGTTCCTGTATCTTTGTGAGCTTCTACTGCATGGAATTTAATTTCTCTTGAATTGCATGAAGATTTTTCTCCATTATATCTGGACCCTTCGCCTCTGCTTCCCTGAGATCTTTGAGTAAGCGCTGCTCTTCCTCAGCGAGAATCTGTCGCTTTTTAGTGAATTGTGATGTGATGTGGGACTGGAGACTGCGGAATTGTTCCTGTTTAGAGAAATAGGGATATTATTATCTTGCTTTAAGGGGAAGAAATCTACACGGGATCACACAGCGTAGGCGGAGACTTTACCGTAAATCCAGAAATCTTCGTTTTCTGCAATTGTTCAAATTCCTGAATCCATGATTTTTTTTCGTGAGAGATTCTATGGGATATTTCAGCTGAGCCTGAAAATGGGTTTGTAAAGAAAAAGCAAAATTAAAGACTTGGATATGAGAAAAAGGATGTAGAGTTAACGTTTAAGAAAGAATTGCAGATGCTGGAAAAACCGAACGTGGACAAAAATGCCGGAGAAACTCAGCGGGTAAGGCAGCATCTATGGAACGAAGGAATAAGTAACGTTTCGGGTCGAGACCCTTCTTCAGTTGATAAGACGTTAGGAGTGCCTGAATCTGACGGAAACGGGAAAGAATAGCTACAAGAAACAGTTGAAGGAATCGGATAAAAATGAACCGCACACTATGCTTTATACCAAAGATAGATACCTGGTCGAGACCTGAAACACACACACACACATTATATACTGGTTAATATGTGTGTGTGGGTATGTACATATATACACACTGAACCTTTTTCCTCCTGTGTTATATAGTTTACAGTGTACTATGTTTACATATTCTGTTGTGCTACTGCAAGTAACAATTTAATTCTTCCATCCGAGAGATATGACAATAACATACTGTTGACTCTCCGGACTCTTGGGTTGACTCCTTCTTATTTCCACTGCCAACCCTAGGCTCAGCATCAGATCAAATCGTTCACAGAATCTCCCACGGAAAAAAAGTAATCCAGGAAATGCAGCAAATACAGAGAAAGAAGATTTCTGTACGAGGTCTCCTCCTTCCACAGCCGTGATCTGGCGCGGATTTGATCCTCTTATCCCCAACACACTTACAGGTATATTCATCTTCGATTTGATAGGAACAGTCTCGCAGTCTGCAGTCACTCGTCACATCTGCAATCATGAAAATTCATCTGATTCTCACCGGGAAAGTGCAGGGATTATTCAGTTTAGTTTAGTTCAGAGATACGGAGGGGAAACTGGAGCCCCTGGTTCTGGACACCCCTTAATAATCTAATTTGTTTCAATAAGACCCCCTCTCATCCGTCCAAACCCTTAATAATCGAATTTGTTTCAATAAGACTCCCTCTCATCCTTTTAAATTCCAGAGTGTACAAGCTCAGCCGCTCCATTCTCTCAGCATATGACAGTCCCGCTATCCCGGGAATTAACGTTTAATAGTAAGATTGTGAAGAACCCGCCTCACGCTGGCAACGGCATACTTCAAAACAGCGGCATGAAAAACACAGAACACCAAAAGCCGGAGTAACATAGTAAGGCTTCATAAAAAGACTTAGAACTACCATTTGATCATTTATTTTATGAGGGCGGGAGTGGAGGGCACGTAATCCCTCATCGTAACTCCTCATAAAATAACGATCAAACTTCGAACTGGTAAGTTCTCGTTTAATCTTACTATTTTACTTCGGAGTCACGTGAGTGACTACTGAAGATTTTAAAGCTTTCTGTGTTTTTTATGTCGTAAAATTAATCTGTACGACAGTCCGGCTAAGTAAACAGATACATGAGAAACCAGACTAATGTTAGATCATTTCACAATTAACTTTTTAATGGCTTAAAGACCATATAATAACCCTCCTTATATCTGAGGGAAATGATTACAAGTGATAAAAGATATAAGTGACTACACAATTGATTATAGCAATTAATAGTAAACAAAGCAGGTGATTATAGTGCTCCCAACACCGCGTATCCAAAGCTTGTCATAGTGTGAACAGGTTTATTGTAGAACTTTGAAAAAGTCTCTTCTTTACTCCACCCTGCGACTTTTAAAATATGCTCGAGAGGTACGTCCCGCCCCTTCGCCGCGGACGTAGCTGCCGCCCTGGTGGAGTGAGATTTGAACACATCAGTGTCTACTCCCGCTAAAACCAACACCTGTTTCAACCATTTTGAGATAGTTTGAACTGAAGCTTTTGTGTGTGGTTTTTTGTGCGTAAGCATAAATGTTTTTTCATCTCCTCGAAGGGTGTCAGTAACTTTAATATATTGGTTCAAATGTCTAACCACACACAAAGTAGGATCAATATGATAAGCTTGAAAGGTTACCTTTGTTCCAGATCTCCCTGGTCTGCTTTGTTTGATCAGTTCGTAAACATAGAACACAACATTATCTGTAGTCACATGCATACAGTCTAAACGCAACATTTGTAAAGTTTGCACTCTTTGAGCTGAGACCAGTGACATTTAACATAATTTAATTTCAATGTTAATCTTTCCAATGTCAACCCTTCAATTGGAGTCCATTGTCTAAGTAGAGTAAGTACAATGCTCACATCCCAAATTTCTGTGTATCTCGGTTTGGGTGGATTAATATTAACGATTCCTTTCATTAATCTAGATATTAATGGATGTGACCCAATTGATTTCTGATCAGTCATAAGTCCTAAATAGGACGACAAGGCACTGCGTGCAATGTTAATGGCACTGTAACTTAAATGTTGCTCAAAATGCAAATTGGCAAGAAATTCCAATACATTTGCAATATTTACAGTATCATAAGAAAATATTTGACTGTGTGCAAAAAAGTCTTTCCCATTTTTAATATGTGTCATATATTGCTTTTGTGTGCTATGTCGCCATGATGCGACAATAACTTCCATAGTTTTGTCCGACAATCCCAGCTCCTGTAGTGGTCTGGTCAAAACCTGCAGATTAATAAATTCATATATGCATACAATGGGTAAATTTCTTTAGTTCCCCGGATTAGTCAAGATATCACTACAGTTAGGAATCGACATATATGGTTCTTTAATCATATTCAGCATTACTGGGAACCAAGGTTGAGTTGGCCAGTTTGGAACTACCAACAACCCAGAAGCAGAATCTTGTTCTATCTTCTTCAGGCATCTCTGAATCAAAGCAAATGGTGGAAAAGCATAAAAGAACATCTTTCCCCAGTGTAACGAAAAAGCATCTACTGCTACTGCATCTGGATCATGTTCCCAAGACACATAAGTAGGCAATTGATGATTAAGCCTTGATGCAAACAGATCCACTGCCGGAAATGCTGCCACCAGTTTACCAATGGCTTTCGCCACTTCTCGGATGGAGGGATAAGGTTTGTGAATGAGGTAATTACAAGTCATCAAAATGTCATTAGCCTTCTCTGTTGGCAAAGTAACTAATATAGTCACTGAGTTAATTACAAACCCCAAAAAGTTAATTGTTTGTGCTGGCTGCAGCTGGGACTTAATTGGATGAATCAAGAACCCTAGCTTTTAAAACAAAGCTTTAGTAACTGAAACCGAGTGCTCAGCTGACTCTTGAGTACCATTAATGATCAGAATATCATCCAGATAAGCCATAACAATGTGTTTCTGTGCTCTTAATTGAGCTAAAACTGGTTTCAACAGTTTAGTAAAGAGTCTAGGAGCCGAACTCAATCCATTTGGTAAAGCTTTAAACTGCCATAATTGTCCCAGCCAATTAAATTTTAAGTACCTCCTGAAGCATTGATGAATTGCTACAGAATAATAGGCATCCTTCAAATCAATCTTAGCCATATAACCACCTGCTGAAATAAGATATTTTGCAGTACTGAATGTTCTCCATCTTAAAATGTTTGTATTCTACAAACTTATTTAGATCTGTAAGGTCCAGAATAATTCTGCAACCACCATCTTTTTTATCTCTTCGAAATATATTAGAGACAAATTGATGTTCATGTTCATAAGTCTTTTCAATTACACCTTTTCCGGATAATTTGTCAATTTCCACATTAATCTCCATTCTTTCCTCTGCGGAAAACACGTAAGCATAAGCAGGCTTATTCTGTACAGGAGGATTAACTCCTTCTTTAAAAATAATAATGGCTCCCGAAACTGCTTGTAATACATATCGATCAGAAGTAATGTTAAGCCAGGCACTATAAAATTTTTGCAATCTCCCTCCAACAGGAGAGTTATCCACAGTTTCTTTAAGGATATAAGTCTTTAATACCTCTCCGTATGAGCGTGGTGGTCTCCTTCTTCCCGAATACAGGGAAGCACTGGTCTGCACAGCACGGTAGTATTTTCGTGACAAATTTCTGCCTCTATAACGAAAATCGAAACCCCTTCGGGTCGAAAACACCCTTCTTTGTCCAAAGACAAAAGGTTTAATATTGCTAAAATATTTAGCTTCTTCATCCAACTCTTTCAGCTGTTTCGGCAGATTTTCTCCAAACAAAAACCCAGGAGATTGAACACCACTTTCTTGACACAGGCTTGCAAACCTAGGGTTAAATATGGGCCGAATCGCCATTTTCCTCATACAATTAATTTCATAGAACGAATTACACAATAAGCCCAAAGTATCCTTTTGAATCTTTTCCATTTCCAGATTCTCCATTTGCCTGCCATAGGCCGTAATGGCAGCAGAAATTAACTTGAGCACCTTTTGAAACTTCACTTCTTGGGCTACTCATACTTGGAGTCATAGACGTCCCATTATCATCGGATTCACACCGTAGGCAACTTCCAATGAGGCACAATTTCTTGGAGCTTTATATAATTCTGATGTTTTCATTCATCACAGAATTGTGAAGTTGGTGAGATACCATATAATTTATGTTGGCCAGCTAGGTTTTCTTCCATAGCCTCACCACTTCCTTCAGGTTATAGCAAAATCTTGTGCTATCCCAGGCACATTAGGCCTTTTCTTTTTACTTTGTGGTGTACTTTAAAAAGCCATATAACCCACCAGCAGGGTCTGCCTTCTGCAGCCCTTAAATCAATTGGGATATCACCCCATGAGACTTCTTCCAGCCCAAATCCTGGGTCCGGAGTATCATATTCCCAACTTGGCCCACAGCCATATTCATCATATTCAAACCCCTCAGGGATTGTTTGGGATTCATCTGGGTACTGTGACCCTTGTCTCATGATTGTTTTGGAGAACTTTCTCCATTATGCTCCATTTTTAGCCACATAGTTTTATTGTCTGGAGGTCTTTCAGTATCAGAATCATCAGAAACCACGGGCCTCTCAGATTTCTTTTTGCATTTTTTAGGAACATTTTCCTCCGTGGTTATTATTTCTGGAGAATCTGGAAACTCAATATCGGGTAAACCGGCGGCCAACGGTATCGGAACCGGGTCCGCACTAACTTCTTGTCCCGTATTTTTACTTTCACCCCGGGAAGATCTTTTTACCCGCGAGAACTTCTTTCCCGATTTCTCCATTTTTCTCCAATAATCAGTGCTCAATCAGCACGTTAACGTGGCTCTAAATTTTACTTTTGGTTTCGATTGCTGGAGCCACCCAGCGTAACGTAAAAACCGCTTCCATCTAACTGCACTTACCTGCGGGGCCGTTCCGCTGCGAGGAGCTGCTCCTTACTGCAGCTCCTCCTTCCGCCGTCAGCGTTGACGTCATGCCGTTGCCAGCGTGAGGCGGGTTCTTCACGTAGTCACTCACGTGACTCCGAAGTAAAATAGGCTTTCAGATAAACACGTTCAAGTGAGGGGGGAAGAGGGATACGAATTGTGTGCAGTCTAATAAGATCAGTTTAACTTGGCAATGTGTAGACGCAAAGAACTGCAGATGCTGGTTAATACACGAAAGGACATAAAATGCTGGAGTAACTCGGCAGGTCAGGCAGCATCTCTGGAGAACATGGATAGTGACGTTTTGGGTCAACACCCTTCTTCGGACTGATTGCGTGTGTGTATATGTATGTGGGAGGGGTGAAAACTGGGAAAGGGACAAAATGTAAGGGAGGGTTGAGAACGAAGCTGGAAAAAAGGGTCTGGACCAGAAACGTCACTGGCTGTCCCGCTGAGTTGCTCCAGCATTTTGTGTCTGCCTTCGTCATCTATCCATGTTCTCCAACGACATTTCCCGCCAAAGATCTTCGAAGATCTTTGCTTCCCGCTGAGTTACTCCAACACTTTGTGCCTTTTGTATCCCATTCTATGGTCTATGTTCCACGTAGGCGGAGGTGGGAGTGTGGATCAGAGCCTTGGTCAGGCGACGGTCCCTTCAGATTACTGTTGGAGCAATTGGTAAAGGTGGTGGATGGGGATGGGAGAGATTTTGCGAGTGTTGGCGTAACATTGAAGTTGCGAAGATTTCAGAGGCTGATGAGGTCAAGTTGATGACAATAGACAATAGACAATAGGTGCAGGAGTAGGCCATTCGACCCTTCCAGCCAGCACCGCCATTCAATGTGATCATGGCTGATCATCAACAATCAGTACCCCGTTCCTGCCTTCTCCCCATATCCCCTGACTACTCTTGTCTTTAAGAGATCTATCTAAGGGAGTGAGTGCAGCGTAGGTTGACCAGGTTAATTCCCAGGATGGCGGGACAGTCATATGCTGAGAGAATGGAGCGGCTGGGCTTGTATACTCTGGAGTTTAGGATGAAAGGTTATCTATTTTGAAACATATAAGGTTATTAAGGGTTTGGACACGCTAGGGGCAGGAAATCTGTTCCCAATGTTGGGGGAGTCCAGAACCAGGGGTCACAGTTTAAGAATAAGGGGTAAGCCATTTAGAACGGAGACGAGGAAATACTTTTTCTCACAGAGAGTTGTGAGTCTGTGGAATTCTCTGCCTCAGAGGGCGGTAGAGGCCGGTTCTCTGGATACTTTCAAGAGATAGTTAGATAAGGCTCTTGAAGATAGCGGAGTCCGGGGATATGGGGAGAAGGCAGGAACGGGGTACTGATTGGGGTTGATCAGCCATGATCACATTGAATGTCGGTGCTGGCTTGAATGGCCGAATGGACTACCCCTGCACCTATTGTGTATTGTCTATGGTCTATTGTTTAACTCTCTCTTGAAAGCCTCCTGAGAATTGGCCTCCACTGCCTTCTGAGGCAGATAATTGCACAGATTCACAACGAGGTGGTTGGCGAGGTGGAGGGGCACGACGCCCTGGGTGAGAGTACAGAGTGTTTTATTGTCTAATGCCCCAGATAGAACAATGAAATGATGAGGCCAGTTTAACTTGGCATCATGTAGAAGCGAAGTATAAATAGACATGAGATCAGAAAACGTGAAGACACGACTGAATGAGGAGACGGCGTCTACTTGCGACCCCTTTGATCTATTGTTTTCACACCTTAGCCTTCCAAACATCTATGTCTCCCTCTTCCGTGACTCTCAGTCTGAAGAAGGGTCGTGACCAGAAACGTGACGCATTCCTTCCATCCATAGATGTTGCCTGTTCCGCTGAGTTACTCCCGCATTTTTGTGTCCATCAGACGGCGTCGTTGCTCGTGAATCGATTCTGAAAGAAAACAAAAAGGAAGATACATAGACATGAGAAATCGCAGATGCTTGTTTACCAAAAACCCACAAAGTGCTGGAGTGGCTCAGCGGGTCAGGCAACATCTCTGGATATGATGGATCTCCAGAAGTGTCCATTTTCTCCAGAGAATTTGCCTGACCCACTGAGTTACTTCAATATGTTATAAGGTCATAAGGACATAAGTGATAGTTGCAGAATTCAGCCATTCGGCCCATCAAGTCTACTTTGCCAATCAATCATGGCTGATCTATCTCGCTCTCCTAACCTCATTCTCCTGCCTTCTCCCCAAAACAAGAGATCAAACGCAAAACAAGAGATCTGCCAAGTAGACGCCGTCTCCTCATTCAATCATGTCCTCACGTTTTCTGATCTCATGTCTATTTATACTTCGCTACTACATGATGCTAAGTTAAACTGGCCTCATGATTGCATTGTTCTATCTGGGGCATTAGACAATAAAACACTCTTTACTCTCACCCAGGGCATCGCCCCCCTCCACCTCGCCAACCACCTCGTTGTGAATCTCTGGAATTATCTGCCCCAGGAGGCAGTGGAGAATTCTCAGGAGGCTTTCACGAGACAGTTAGACAATAGACAATAGGTGCATTGATAGGCCATTCGGCCCTTCGAGCCAGCACCGCCATTCAATGTGATCATGGCTGATCATCCCCAATCAGTACCCCGTTCCTGCCTTCTCCCCATATCCCTGACTCCGCTATCTTTAAGAGCCCTATCTAGCTCTCTCTTAGCAACACTAAACGCGTGGATCAAAGTCCCCTTACTATTTGTAACTCGCAATAAATTCCACATGGGAGCGGTTGATAAGACGTTAGGAGTGCCTGAATATGACTGCAATGGGAAAGAATAGCTATAAGAAACAGTTGAAGGAATCGGATCAAAATGAACCGCACTCTCTGCTTTACACCAAAGATAGGCACAATATATTTGAATTTCAGTAATCCTTGCTTCTGCCTTCTGGCCTGTCTACGTTCCCTTGTGTTTTTGTTTCCCATTTCTTGGCTCCATTCCAGAGGATGGGCGACCGGCAGTATCATTGCATTGGCAATTGCACTTTAACCCTGCTTCCTCTGTGGCTTTGGTCGAGGCTCAGATGTTATCTTTCACAGTCGCTGCTACTCCGCCAGCACCTTCCAACATTATGGTTCCATCCTTATCTGGCCTTGGGCCAATATTCCATCTAAAGAATTGGTGAAAAGAACCAGAAGAATCGGAATTGTATTTTTTGCAAATAGACCCATATTCCGACAAATTGTTAAATATCGTTGATCCTCCATTTGCGGTATGGGCTCACCCTGACAATGGAGGAGGCTGGCTGAGGGACAGAAGAGTCAGATTGTGTATGGGTGGGGAGTTGAAATGCTGGGCCACCCAAGATATCAGATAGGTTAAGACGATGAACGGGGGTGTCCGAGGCGAAAACGATTGCGTCGAAGACCTACTGCGTTGGTCTCTCGGTCGTGGCCTCGATCGATCAGCTTTTACGGCATGCGCCAATCAATGTCGTGTTACTATCTCTAGGTGTATTTGTTCATAGTTTGCGAGGAGAGTGAGGTTGCCAGTGCGGGAACCCATCTTGAAAGACTGATTTGCGTTCTAGATGGCGAGTCGAGCGCGAAGGGAGCGTTTTTAAGAACGATCAGGTGTTGCATCTCCTGTGGCAGCCAGGGGAATTATACAGTATAGAATCCAAACATTTTCGACGCACCTCCATCGGGATCCAAATACGGGCACATCTTCCATCTCACCCCTTTCTGACTCTTTCCACAAGAAGAGAGAGACCGCTCCCCTCCGTAACTCCCTGGGTCAACTCGCCCTTCCCACCCAAAACCAACATCCTCCCCAGGTAGACTTTTCCCTGCTAAACCGTCAGTACGTTAGCAACACTCCTGTCCCTTTATCTCCATTCCCTCGACTCCATCCTAAAGTATTGTTCCAGATGAGGGCCAGAGGGTTTCGCTTGCACCTCCTCCAACTCATCTACTGTATCCGCTGTTCCAGGGTCAACTTTCTCTACATCCGGGCTGAGACCAATGGCAGACTCGGGATCATTTTGCTGTACACCTTGCTCTCAGCCCGTCCCTAACCTTACCCGATCTCCCAGTGGTCCAGCACTTCAACTCGCCCCTCATTTCACCAATCTGACCTTTCTGTCATGAGCGTTCTTCCATTGTCAGAGTGAAGCCCAGTGTCAAATTCGAGGAACAGCCACTCCTCATATTTCGCTTGGTAGTCATACTCAGTGGTTATGAACATTGACTTATCGAACTTCAGATTAGTCCCTTGCATTTCTCTCTCCTTCCTCGTCTCCCTTCACTAGTTCTCCCACTAGTCTTACTGTCTCTGCCTACAATCTATCTTTTCCCGCCTTTCCCCGCCTTTCCCCTGACATCAGTCTGAAGAAAGGTCTCGACCCGAAACATCGCCCATTCCTATTCTCCATAGATGCTGCCTTCACCCACTGAGTTACTGTCCAGCATTTTGATGTCATACTTTCGATTTCACCTATATCTGCAGTTTCTTTCTTACACTGATAAATATCGTTTTCTTAGTTCAAATGTATGGTAAGTGTACCAAAAACAAACAAAGGTCCATCTCAGATAATGTAAAGAAGAAAAGAGCTTCCTTTCCTGTGAATAGTGTTGTCATTTTTCAAATAAAGCAATATTTTCCTTTATGAGACACAGGAGAAGTTGTTATGGGAATTAAAGAAATGGCAGAGGGAATTTAAACAACTGTTTTGCTCAGCCTACAAAGTGGATGACACAGCAACGTGCCTGATAATTCAAGAGGAGTCCAGGCGTGGAAGTTAGTGAGTGGCTATTTGCCACCTGTGGGAGAATCCAGGACAAGAAGGAGGTCATAGCCTCAGAAATAAGGACGTCCTTTAGGAAGTAGATGAGGAGGGAATTTCTCCCACAGGGCGGTGAATCGTAGGAGTACTTTGCACAGTAGCCTGTGGCGAGACCAAGTTGTTGGATATTTTTTAGGTGGAGAGAGATAGATTTATTGAGATTAGTACGGGTTTTTTGTCAAGGAGTTATGGGGAGAAGGCAGGGAGAAAGGGGATTTGGAAGGATATTAGATCACCCATGATTGGATGGAGAAAGTAGACTTGATGGGCGAATGCTTAATTTGCAATCACACTTATGTCCCTTTTAGACCATTATAAACATATTGAAGTTACTCAGGGGGCCACGGCAAAATCTCTGGAGAACGGACACTTCTGGAGATCCATCTCTTCTTCAGAGATGCTGCCTGACCCGCTGAGTCACTCCAGCACTTTGATGGATTTTTGTAAACAAGCATCTGTGGGTTTTCTCGTGTCTATGTATATCTTCCATTTGATTTTATTTCGAATCGTTCTACAAGATCGATCGCCGTCTGATGGTCACCAAAATGCCCGGGAATAACTCAGCGGAAACAGGCGAGCATCTCTGGATGGAAGGGATTGCGGGACATATCTCGTCTGGCCCTTCTTACAGACTGAGAGTCAAGGGGTAAAAAAAGAGCGGGGGAACGTAAACGCTTGGAAGGGTTAAGGTGTGAAAAAGAGAACAGAAGGGGACTGCAAGTCGGACGCCGTTCTCACACATTCCAATGTGTCGCTTCACGTTTTTGAGTCTCAGGATCATATTTTACTTGATGTTTGATTCTATTTGTTTGAGTTTGGTGCGATCTCTATTGAACTATAAGATAGCCTGTCGAAAGTGTTAGTGCATCCAGTGGCTGCGCAGTCTGGACGAGCCCTCCATGACGCCACTGTCGCGACTCACACCACACGTAGAGAGTGATGTGAGATCTGTGGAATTATCTGGCCACAGAAGGCAGTGGAGGCAATGTCTCAGTAGGTTTCAAGAGTGAGTTAGCGCAACAATGGTATGCAATAGACAATGTACGATTACTTAAAGTCTCTCTTCCTGGACCACTTCCTGCTACGTTGTACATACATTTTATAGAAAAAAACGTATCCTATATCGCGTGTGAGTTTTGTCAGCCTTATATTACTCGACAGTTCCGCCATCTCCTCGCACAACGCCGCCCCAATGATCGCCCTGACGATCAGTGAAATAATAAGTAAGAAGGTTATGAATGTTTAGAAAAAATGTAGAGATCAGCAGATTGGAGTTCTCGCCTGTCACTCACCATTGATTGAAGGTAACGCCCTTCTGTTGGGGCAGAAGAAATAAAGGCCCCGGAGGTCCCCGGCGTGAGTCAGTCACCCCGGGGGAAACCGTGATGTGAAGTGTGGAGTCCAGAACTGTGCGTCTACGCGTGTGTGCTGTGAGTGTGTGAACTCAACTGTAGAGTCTGCGGCTCGCTGCCACAGTCGTTCCCTCAATTGTGTAATTGGACATGTGATCATGGTTGGTCTCCGCACTGTGAGTTGACTCTGAAACGGAATTGAGAGGGTTGGTTCTGCACAGTGCTGCTTGAACTGCGAGCTTGAAAGGGTTGGTGGCACTGTTGCTGTTGAAAGATGGGGAAGAGTTTTAGAGTCATGAGCATATCAGCGTGCGCTGCTTGAACTGAAGTCAGGCCCATTCCGGGAAGTCCTGCACAGGGGGAGAGGCCACGCTGTACAACCGCGCTGGAACAGGAATGATTCAAGAGAGTTTTACTGTCCATAATTTATCGTTGTTGTGCTGCAGTGTTGTGTGTATGTGCACGCTGTGTGAAGTGTGGTTTGAGTGAGTGTGTGAGGTGTGTGAGAGTGTTGTGATCGATGGTAGTGAGGGTGCCCGTTGGCTTGGCTGTGTGAGAGATGGTGTGCGGTGAGTGAGATAGGTTGGATGTGTTGTGTGTGCGTGGAGAGGTCCGTTGTGGGTGTGTGAGATCGGAAGCACCAGCAGTGGCGTGTGTCTGTGGTTGTGGGTGAGGGAGAGGAGTGTGTGTGGGCTTGTGGGGCGGATTGGGAGGGTGTGGTGTGTGGCTGGAGGGGGGGTGTGTGGATCTGTGAGCCTACCAGCCGGTTTGAGTGTGTCAACTTGCCAGCGACCTGCCGTGAGTCAAGTGCCCAACCCACAGCCGTGAGTGAGTCAAGCTGCATAAAGGCCACCAAGCCAGGAGTGAGTCAACTGCCAGCCCACCAGCTGTGTGAGTAAACTAGACGAGCCCACACTGTCATGACGTCAGCTGCCAGTTCCATAGCCGTGAGTGAGTCGGCTAACAGCCCACCAGCCGTGAGTGATGAGCTGCCAGCGCGAACCCAGGCCGTGAGTGGACTGAGCTGGCCAGCATACCAGGCCTGAGTGACCTGAGCTCGCCAGCCCACCAGGATGAGTTGCAGCACACCTGGCCTGTGTGACTGAGCTGCCAGCCATGAGGCCTGAGTTGGGGGGACTGAGCTGTCAGCACACCAGCCCAGAGGGCAACTGAGTCTGCCAGCCCAGCAGACCTGTGCGTCGTGACAGCCCACCAGTTTCCTGAGTGGATGAGCTGCAGCCTCACCAGGCCTGAGGACTGAGCTGCCAGACCACAAGGCCTGAGTGTACTGAGCTGCCGCCACTTGGCCTGAGTGACTGAGCTGCCAGCCCACAGGCTGATCTGCTAGCTTACCAGGCTGATTGACTGAGTGCCGCAACCAGGCTGAGCTTCCTGGTCCACTTAGGGCCAGAGTGACTGAGGATGCCAGCCACCAGACCCGAGTGACTGAGCATCCAGCCCACCAGGCTGAGCTGCTAGATCACAAGCCCCAACGATGGAGGCTGCAGCCCACCAGGCCTGAGCTGCCAACCCACCCAGGACCGTGTGACTGAGCTGCCAGCCTCTTGGCCGAGGTGACTCAGTTGCAGCCAAAAAAATCCACAATCAGTTCACTATGTCCATTACTAGCCTCTGGAAACCAGCCCATTCGGTCACAACCCGCCATGAGTAGCGCTCCAGAAAAGCCCCCCCCCCCCCCCCCCAATGGCCCCCACCAATAATGGAATTGGTGGAGATGTGGAATATTGCATTGGGGGACCCAGCCACCCGTCGTGATCTTGGGGACCAACGGGGTCCCACTTAGTTAGTAGACTATTGGGTGCAGGAATAGGCCAATCGCCCT
>JAVHYY010000915.1:35000-39374 GCA_035221665.1 Okamejei kenojei | reverse complement strand
CCTAGAGAGATAGTATTATCCACCGTCAACCCTATTAGAATTAATTGGCCATCAATCTTGGCCTAATTCACGTCTCATACCCTCAAAGATTACCTTTCTTTAAGTTCAGAACCATTGTTTCTGAATTAAACAAAGTCACTCTCCATCCTAATGAAGAACTCAACCATATTATAGGTCACGCTTAGCCCAAGGAGGCACGTACAACAAGACGCAAATTACCCCTTTCCTCATTACTCAAAACCCCAGTCTAAAATAGCCTGCTCTCCGCTGGATCTTTCTTTTTTTTTTCTTCTACATGTTTGAATTATGATAAATATCCCCGCATACATTCCAAAAAATCCTCTTCCTCACACCCCTGGCCAATTTTTTAACCCATCTAATTAGATTGAAGTCACCCATTATAACTGTTTTGCCTTTGTCGCACGCATTTCTAATTTCCTGTTTGATAACCAATCCCCACCTTCTCTGCACTGTTAGGTGGCCTGTACAACAACAACCCCACCTAGCGTTTTCTCCCCTTAGTTTTTTGAGCTCTACCCATACCGATTCCACATCCTCCAAGCTACTGTACTTCCTTTACCATTGCGTTAATCTCCTCTCCTAACCAGCAACGCTACCACCACCTCCTTTTCCTTGTCTCTCTATCCCTCCTGAATATTGAATATCCCTGGATGTTCAGCTCCCACCTACGTCACCCTGGACCATGTCTCCGTGATCCCAACTATATCATAATCATTAATATCTATCTGCACGTTCAACTCGTCCACCTTATTACGAATACTCCTTGCATTGAGACACAAAGCCTTCAGCTTGTCTTTACAATGCACTTACCCCTTATACAATTTTTGCTGAAAAGTGGGCCCATTTTGATTTTTGCCCTGGTTTTGTCTGCCTGCCACATTTACTTTTCACCTTGCTACCTAATGCTCTACCCTCATTTTACACCCTCCAGCCTCTCTGCTTCTTGTACCCATCCCCCTGCCACATTAGTTAAATCCCTCCCCGACAGCATCTAAGCAAACACCCTTTTCCCCCCCCCCCCCCAAGAACATTGGTTCCATTCCATCCAGGTGCAAACCGTCCTTTTGTTACCGGTCCCACCTCCCAGGAACTGGTCCCAGTTACCCTAAAAATTTGAATCCCTCCCCCTTGCACCACTTTTCAAAGCCACGTATTCATTTGCATTATCCTCCTATTTCTACTCCTGACTGGCCCGTGGTACTGGTAGTAATCCGAGATTACTACCTTTGAGGTCCTACTTTTAAGTTTATCTCCTAGCTCCCTAAATTCACCTTGTAGGACCTCATCCCTTTTTTTACCTATATCGTTTGTGCCAACATGCACCACGACAACTGGCTGTTCACCCTCCCCCTCCAGAATGTTCTGCAGGCCTTTCAGTGACATCCCTGACCTTTGCACCAGGGAGGCAACATACCATCCTGGAGTCTCGTTTGCGGCCGCAGAAACGCCTATCTAATTCCCTGACAATTGAATCCCCTATTACTATTGCCCTTCCCTCTTTTTCCCCCCTCATTTGCTGCAGAGCACCCATGGTGCCATGAACGTGGCTGCTGCTGCATTCCCTGAGACGGCGAAAGGGAGAAACATAGAGAGAGAGAGAGAGGAGACAGACAGAGAGAGGGAGAAACAGGGAGAGAGAGAGACAGACAGAGAGAGGAGAGAGACAGACACAGAGGGAGAGAGAGAGGTAGAGAGAGAGAGATAGAAAGTGAGAGACAGAGAGAGGTAGAAGAGGGAGAGAGGTACAGAGACAGAGAGGCAAAGAGGGGTGAGAGACAGAGAAAGGAAGAGAGTGGAGAGAGAGAGAGAGTGGAGAGAGAGGGGGGAAAGAGAGATATAGAGACAGAGAGAGACAGACAGAGAGAGACAGAGAGAGAGGAGGAGAGAGACAGAAAGTGACAGAGAAAGGGGAGGAGAGAAAGAGAACGAGAGACAGGCACAGACAGACAGGGGAGAGAGATACAGATACTGAGAGAAGGAGAGAGAGAAAGAGAGAGAGAGTGTGAGAACAGAGAGGGTGAAAGCGAGAGGTGGAGAGAGAGCACGACGCAAACAGATGGAGAAGAGTGAGAAAAAGAGAGAGACAGAGAGAGTGATAGACAGAGAAAGAATGACAGAAAGAGAGAGAGAGAAATGGGAGAGACATAGAGAGTGATAGACAGAGAAAGAGTGACAGAGAGAGGGACAGATGGGGAGAGACAGAGAGATTGATAGACAGAGAAAGAATGACAGAGGGAGAGAGGGGAGACATACAGAGACAGAGAGACAGAGAGACAGAGAGACAAGAGAGAGACAGACAGAGAGGGAGACAGTGAGAGAGAGAGAGAAGACTGACAGAGAGGGAGGCAGTGAGAGAGAGAGACAGCGAGAGAGGAAGACAGTGAGAGATAGAGAGACAAGACAAAGAGGGAGAAGACAGAGAGAGAGGGAGTGAGACAGGACAGAGAGAGAGGGAGACAGTGAGAGAGAGACAGAGAGAGAGGCAGAGAAGAGAGAGAGACAGAGAGACAGACAGAGAGGGAGAGAGAGAGACAGATAGGGAGAGAGGACAGAGGCAGAGAGAGAGAGACAGAGACGGAGAGGGAGTCACAGAGAGAGGCAGACAGAGAGACAGTGGAGGAGTGAGAGAGAGAGAGTTGGGGATAAAGAGAGACAGGGCGAGATACAAATACAGAGGAGAGAAAGAGGGAGAGATAGATGGAGAGACAGGGAGAGAGACAGAGAGAGATGGCAAAGGGCAGAGATGGGGAGAGAGAAGAGACAGAGAATGAGAGAGAGGGAGAGAGACAGACACAGAGGGAGCGAGCGTGTGTGTGAGAGAGAGAGAGAGAGAGAGAGAGACAGTGAGAGACAGAGAGAGGTGAGGAGAGGAGGGGAGAGAGAGGTACATAGACAGAGAGAGGGGAGAGACAGAAAAAGGGAGAAAGACAGAGTGAGAGAGAGAGGAGAGAGAGGGGGGGGAGGACGCTGGTCACCGCGTGGGGTTCAGTGTATTGTGAACAATGAATGTATTGTTGTACTATAATGGTTTTATATAGTGCCATTTTTGATTATGGTTTGATGTGCTGTATTACATGATTGTGTCAATAAAGTTTTTGAAACTTAAAAAAAAAAAGAGAGGGGGGATAGATAGAGACAGAGAGAGACAGACAGAGAATGAGAGAGGGGGTGAGACAGAGTGTGACAGAGAAAAGGGAGAGACAGAAGAGATTCCGGCAACCAAGAGAAAATAGAATATGCGGCCGCTGTTTGACAGATGAGGTTGAAACAGAGGTTCACTTCCTCCTAAAATGCAAAACATTTTACAAGGAAAACTTACTTTGACAAACTCAATTTGGCAACCCCTGATTTTAAAGAAACGACGAGAGAAAGAGGGAGAGACAGATGGAGAGACAGGGAGAGAGACAGACAGACACAGAGGGAGAGAGAGACAGAGAGAGACGGCAAAATGCAGAGATGGGGAGAGAGAGAGACAGACAGAGACAGAGAATGAGAGACAGGGAGAGAGACAGACACAGAGGGAGAGAGAGTGAGAGAGAGAGAAATAGACAGTGAGAGACAGAGAGAGGTGAGGAGAGAGGGGGAGAGAGAGTACAGAGACAGAGAGAGAGAGAGAGGGGAGAGACAGAAAAAGGGAGAGAGACGGAGAGAGACAGAGTGAGAGAGAGAGGGGGAGAGATATATATAGAGACAGACAGAGACAGACAGACAAAGAGAGAGAGGGGATGAGACAGAGAGTGACAGAGAAAGGGGGAGAGATAGAAGAGATTCCGGCAACCAAGAGAAAATTAGAATATGCGGCCGCTGTTTGACAGATGAGGTTTGAAACAGAGGTCACTTCCTCCTAAAATGCAAAACATTTGACAACAAGGAAAACTTACTTTGACAAACTCAGTCTGGCAACCCCTGATTTTAAAGAACTAGACGATATATCAAAACTAAGAATAATCCCTGGTGAAGGAAATACGGCACATCTTGGTGCACAATGCGTAACAGTACACCATAACATGACAGACGGTGAATGACCAATATGCACGCACACACTAATTGACGTTTAACTGACACTAATAAATTAATATTGAATTGCTAAACTTGCTATTGTGTTGTACTGCTTACAGCTGCAAGAACGTGTGGCATCAATAAAGGGCTATAGGCCTATTGTGAGTTTATGTACAGGGACATATCTATCCATGCACTCGATACTTGTATTTATACTTATGCATTTTAAATATGTATGTCATCTTTTATACTTTGGCAATATAACAATGTATTTTATCATGCCAATAAAGTTTTTTAATTGAATTGAATTGAATTGAGAGGGGGGAGAGAAAGCGAGACAAACAGAGGGAGAGA